>OZ026555.1:1780014-1790014 GCA_964020155.1 Chondrilla cf. caribensis | reverse complement strand
CATCGTTGACATAAGCATCCTTGTAATGTAATTCACTCCCTGTCTAGGGTCAACTTCTCTTTTTGATCAATGTCTTTCTAACAATAAGCTTCATTTTTGTGCCCTTACACCATACGTACATGTTATATCTACGTATGTGTACATGTCTCAGATCTCTGTTGTTGTGTGACTGGAAGAATGCCCTGGAGCTGATCCTCAAACCCAGAGCAGGAGGTGAGGTCGAGCCTTTCATTCCAAGAAATGCGATTTCGAATTTATTATTCTTCTCGATCATTTGTGTAATCTGATAATAGTTTAAATATGTATGTATATTTTCTTGAATATACGTACATATATGCTGTTTCATGCATACGTACTGTACTATGTATACATACTGTGGTGTAACTTGCTCAGCAAGTACCCTGGTCATACTTGCAAATGATGGAGACTCTACTAGTCCCATTTTCACATACATACACTACCTCAGCCAGTACTGATGGTGAGTATAGTACTAAGTAAGTACTATACTTGCCCTCATCGTGAATAAGTACTAATGAACCTCTCATAAGAAGTACAGATTTGGTGTGGCTTTTGAGGTGCAACTTGCTTAGTAAGTACCTGGGTTACTACGCACTCCTGGTTAGTGAGTACACTTCACTCATTCCCTAAATCACGTACACTGTGTCAACCAGTACTGACAGCCAGTTCATCACATAAGAAGTACAGATTTCGTTTGCTCTTTGAGCTACAGGGCAACTTGCTTCGTAAGTACCTGGGTCAGAACACACTCCTAGTGCACACACTCCTGGTTAGTACACACTCCTGGTTAGTACACACCCCTGGTTAGTACACACTCCTAGTTAGTACACACTCCTGGTTGGTACACACTCCTAGTGAGCACACACTCCTGGTTAGTGAGTACACTTCACTCAGCTAGCTCTAACCCTAGCTCATGTATACTGTGTTAACCAGTACTGATAGTGAGTACCTCCAATGAAGAGTACAGATTTGGGGTGTCCTTTGAGGTGCAACGTGAGTAGTAAGTACCTGGGTTAGTACATGCGTACTCCTGCTTAGTGTTCTCACTCTATCACCAACTCATGTACACTATGTCAACCAGTACTGATGGTAAGTACGTACCTCTGATAAGAAGCACAGATTTGGTGTACCCTCCAAGGTACTATTCAGCAAGTTGGACTGTATAATTATAATAGTTGCATCCTGCCTATGTGTGCTGCAGGAGATATAAAGTGCCAATTGATTACCGAAAAGGACTGATTGCAACTCTAACTACATTTATTTTAATGTTATTAGTGTTGCAGAAGCAGTTTAATAATACTAATAATAATTGATTGCCGAGGGCAAAGCCCGAGGTAATCTGTTAGCACTATATACTACTTTATATGTTGTGTACTGTTCTCACTCTATTAATCCTAAGTATAAAACCTGTCTGGTGACCTGTGCTGTATCACTGACCTGTGCTACATGGCTTATGTACGCACAGTTTTTCCTTTGATCCACCCTTCAACCAGGATACAAGTATACGCATTCTGCATATTGATATGCCATTATGTGCTTACATATAATACGTATGTATGTACACATGTACGTATGTACAGTTGCAAACAATATACCTTTTCTCTGTATCACAGAATCAGATGATGTGTCTGCAGCTCGTGAGGTGTGGGCGGAGACTAGGGATCCCCAAAAGGCTCTCGAGGTCTTCCCCAAACGAAGGAATGCTGAGAGGTGTGCTCTAATTGGAGTAAGAAGACACGGACCAACCAATCCGCTAGCTGCCATTCTCAATGTGAGGGTTGGAGAGAGACTGGCCCATGGTTGTCATGAAGGCAGCAGTTGACACATAGAATATGATTGAAGAATCAATATTTCTGACTATTAGTCTAAGCATACATACTACGTATGTGTGAGCTAACAAGTGCAATATAGTTTGCTTGGCGAGGACCATGGTTCATGCATATTTGTTAGTACAAAGCCTGGTTAGCACACTCCTGATTAGTACATGCTCCCGGTTGGTACGTACTCCTGGTTAATGCAACGCTTCATTCAGTCCCTCTCTCATGTACACTATGTTAACCAGTACTAACAGCAAGTACCTCTGATAAGAAGTACAGATCTGTGTGTCCTCGAAGGCACTACAAAACAATGTAGCAATGTATGGAAATTGACATATTGTATCATTTTGTTGTCTACATGTAGATTCCCAGGAACACAAGGCTGATGTATGTGCATAGTTACCAGAGTTACGTGTGGAACAAGATTGTCTCCAGACGTGTGGCTGAGCATGGCATGAGCTTGAGGGTTGGTGATCTTGTCAAGAAGAGTAAGTGTGTGTGTGTGTGTGTGTGTGTGTGTGTGTGTGTGTGTGTGTGTGTGTGTGTGTGTGTGTGTGTGTGTGTGTGTCACAGTGTGTGCTTGTGTGTGTGTGTGTGTGTGTGTGTGTGTGTGTGTGTGTGTGTGTGTGTGTGTGTGTCTGTGTGTGTGGTTGTCTACTAGGTACCAGCTTCTACCACTACTCATTGATTACTGTTGTAGAGTCTGTTGAAGGAATGGTAAAGGACACCAGTGAAGTTGACTTTGTTTCTGACGAGAACAGCGATAGCTACACTTATCATGACCTACTTCTCCCATTGCCAGGCTACGATGTGCTCTATCCTAGGAATGAGGGTGAGGAGGTGTGTGCAAAGTGTGAAGATTGCTGTCATGTAATGTACTCTGTGTATTGGTACACTGAACACACACACACACACACACACACACACACACACACACACACACACACACACACACACACACACACACACGTACACACACACACACACACACACACACACACACACACACACACACACACACACACACACACACACACACACAAAGCTGTTTTCTACAAATTAATTCCCACAGTTTCAGAATGGTATAAGTCTGTGATGACAGAAGATGGCATTGATTCTCACCACCTACAGTGTAAAGTGAAGTATGTTTTGTGTGTGTTTGTGTGTGTGTGTGTGTGTGTGTGTGTGTGTGTGTGTGTGTGTGTGTGTGTGTGTGTGTGTGCTTGTGTGCGTGTGTGTGAAGTGGTTGTAAAATATCAAGAAAAATAATCATATTTTAGTATGCTATAATAGCTAATGGTGACCAAATTGAATATCATCTCTTAATCATGTGTGCTGTATGCTAACACTGCACATATCACTCTGCTTGTAACCTGTAGGGACTTTGCTCTTCCTGGTGGTTATCGTCCTGTGTTTGTGAAGCCTACCAACCTTTCCTGGTATGTACTGTGTGTATCATGGTATGTACATGCTTATGTACATGTGTGTGGACATGGTAGTGTCCGCAGTATGCACTGTGTGTATACAGTGTATGCACTACATCTATGGCTGTAAACACTGTATAGTATACTGTACATACGTACGTACTTACATATGTGTACTTTATAGTAAATATGTACAGTTTGTATGACATTGTATTGTACTGTGTTATGTATGTACTAAATCTGAGTACATATTATAGGTATTTACGTATATACTTATGTGTGCATATTTGCAGTATGTATGTGTGGTATGTATATATTATGTATACTGTATAAATGTATCATACCAAGTGTATGTACTCTTAGGACTGTAACAAGATATAGTGACTACACTCAACCGTTAGTGCTCAGTGATTTGGAGGAACTGGAAGGTGTAAAGCTGAGAGAAGAGTGCACTAGTGAGAATGGTGAGTGACATGACACAATGTACAGTCAGACCTCTTTACAACAGCACTTTTCACAAGGACAGTCTCTTCATAGCAACATGTCTTGTGAGCACAGATGTGTTCACACACACAGCAATTGTACTGGTTACAACAGCAAACTGGTTATAATGCCAGGGAAAGTGAGGAACCAAGGGTGGTGTTGTAAAGAGGTCTGAATGTATACTAGTGTATGGGAGCACTACCAAGGGTGATGTTGTAAAGAGGTCTGACTGTATACTAGTGTATGGGAGCACTACCAAGGGTGATGTTGTGAAGAGGTCTGACTGTATACTAGTGTATGGGAGGACTACCAAGGGTGATGTAGTAAAAAGGTCTGACTGTATACTAGTGTATGGGAGGACTACCAAGGGTGATGTAGTAAAGAGGTCTGACTGTATACTAGTGTGTGGGAGCACTACCAAGGGTGATGTTGTGAAGAGGTCTGACTGTATACTAGTGTATGGGAGCACTACCAAGGGTGATGTTGTAGGGAGGTCTGACTGTATACTAGTGTATGGGAGCACTACCAAGGGTGATGTTGTGAAGAGGTCTGACTGTATACTAGTGTATGGGAGGACTACCAAGGGTGATGTTGTAAAGAGGTCTGACTGTATACTAGTGTATGGGAGCACTACCAAGGGTGATGTTGTAAAGAGGTCATACTGTATACTAGTGTATGGGAGCACTACCAAGGGTGGTGTCGTAAAGAGGTCCGACTGTATACTAGTGTATGGGAGCACTACCAAGGGTGATGTTGTGAAGAGGTCTGACTGTATACTAGTGTATGGGAGGACTACCAAGGGTGATGTTGTAAAGAGGTCTGACTGTATACTAGTGTATGGGAGCACTACCAAGGGTGATGTTGTAAAGAGGTCATACTGTATACTAGTGTATGGGAGCACTACCAAGGGTGGTGTCGTAAAGAGGTCCGACTGTATACTAGTGTATGGGAGCACTACCAAGGGTGATGTTGTAGGGAGGTCTGACTGTATAATAATGTATGGGAGCACTACCAAGGGTGGTGTTATGAAGAGGTCATACTGTATACATCAATGCAAGTGGTTTGAGTAACAATGTGTGTTGTTTGCCATAATGTAGTCAAGCAAATAATGTAGACATAATGGTAATATAATTGTATGTAATTGAGCACGTACAGTACATTTGTAGGCTTCTACTGGCAGTGTGTGCTGGCAACAGTATCAATGCCAACTGGTGCGTACATAAATGTGGTGGATTGAATAACAGGTACCACAAAGGTCACTTTGGTAGCTAATGATGTATGCTCACCTGTAGTAGTGGAACCTACAGTATGTTTGTATGTCTTCACGTGTGGGGAATTTCTCAGATTTCCTTCAGGGTCTGTAGTGGCAAGAGGTACTGAAATGCGGACACATTAGTTCCAGAAAATAAACTTCTTCACAGTCACTCCTTGAGTATCCAGCATACAGTAAAAACCCTGAAATTTGGAGTCAATTTTAACAACAGTTTTGAAATTTCATGATTCGATCCACTCATCAAATTATAATCCACTTTTGTGTGATGGTCATGTGATGTCACTACCACTCCTCCCCTGCCTCTCTGTACAGACGAACACCCACACTCGGCTGCGATAGTGAGGTTTACTCTACCACCATCCTCCTATGCCACCATAGCCATCAGGGAAATAGTCAAGTTGGACACTTCAGTCGGCTTTCAAACTTCGTTGAATACACACTCAAACATGGTTGATGAAGGACACAAATCAAAGCAGATCTAGATTGTATGTCTGATAATATTAGATATTTATGTAGAAAATTGTTTAATTTACTAGTATGAATTTATTAATCAAGGGATATCAATCTAGAATGCATCATAATAACATTATGGTATAACACTAACATGTAATGCATGGGTTTGTATGTGAGCGTGCAAGCGAAATGTGCCATTGTTATTAAATGTTCAGAAATATTATTTATCAAAACAGTCGAATTGTTCCAAATTTTCAGTTTTCTTTATATTCGATCAAAGACCTGTAGCGCATAAATAGTCACTCCTATGATTTCGAATGATAGCATCATTGTCTGCAGTGTGGAATAGGCTATCAAACAATCCCAAAAATGCACATTTGACAAAATCGCTTAAGGGCCCTTTTCGCTTGTATAATATATTCATTATCAATACAAATACAGTGTCAATAATAATATATATACTATAACTGAATATCTTATTAGAGTATAATTATAATATAGATTATATAGGTTATGCAAAATGGAATTATAGATCATACCATGCAGACTGGTACTGGTACCGTGGTAAAATCATTTCATTAATATTATTTTATCTCATCACATGGATCCTATTCAAACTGGGGAGGCGTTTAGCCCAAGGGCGAGTATTCTATGTAGTACCCATGTACGACAGGACAAAAATGGATATAAGCACATGCGCAGACTCGAAGTAGTGGGAGCATGCACACCAGTCATGCAGTTGGGTCACTCACGTAATATATAATTATGAATCTTTAATAGATAAGAATGTGTATTGTGGTTATAATATTATTATTCTTTATAATAATTATAATAATTTAACATGTATTATTATTGGTATTATTATTATTTATTATTATTGAGTAATTTATTGTTATTATATGTATGTTTATTATAATATACTGTTATGATAAATATATATGCATAATAATAATATAATAATAAGTATATTGCCTAATAAATCGAGTAAAGAAATCAAAAGGGAGGTGGTGCCGCTCATTGTTACCATCACTGCCACAGCATTTCCCCACTGCACTGCAACAGACAGGCGTTGCTGCAGGTAGGAGAACGACTTGGCTCCCCTGGTGGCCTGTTTGAGACGACAACCCAGATCTCTCAGGAACATGAAAGTCTCTGCCCCAAAAGGACAGGCCATCTCGATGGCCACCGGTGAACAGTTGTGGCATTGATTGAGGCCTTCGTACTTCTGCTTAAATGAGAATTAAAATTAAAATTTCATCGGCTCAACAATGTTAATAGAACAGTAACTTAAGTTCAACAGTTGAAAGAAGCAGGTGATTGTGTAGAATGGGAGCAATTAGATAGTGAGTTTCGAATTGCAGCATTGTTGTTGAAGGCCCTGGTTCCTAGGCTGTTCTAGGACGAGGTACGTAGTTGAACGTCTCCATCGGCACCATGACAGGTCTGGTAGTTGCAAACACTTGATGAAGAGGAAATCATATGTTTATTAACACAGTTCACTGCACATGCTTAATTGTCCTACTGGAGCGTGTACATACCCCAAATTTATACGCATATGCATGAGTAACACCAAGTAAGCACAGCAATTAATATGTACATAAATATGAGTCTGTATACAGAACATGCAAAATTAGCACTATAAAGTTCAGTAACAACGTTAACCTACAGACTTAAGACTTATGTTGGAGGGTCTTGATTGCATACCATGTTGATCGAGTTAGCTGTTACCATGGCTCCCATTCACTCAGTGATGCATGCATCTAAAACATAGTATTACGATTCAAACTACAAGAACCTCTTTAGTGATGCTATTAATATTTGATAACATAGGTTATCTGTACTGTCACTGAATAGTCAGCGTGGATTAATTCAAAATGAGTATAGTTAGTTATAAGTTAATTATCAAGCATAATTATAAGTTACAGGCAAATTATTTCGTAACGCGTACCGCTGCTAGCTAACGGAAGTGAGAGCCCTTTTAAACAGGTACAACCGGAAGTCACGAGGCCGATCAGCTTACAGGCAGAAATGGCGACCAGAAGGAAGGTTCTTCTGAAAACGATTATTCTTGGAGATAGTGGGTGAGTTTTAACGTATCGTGAACGTTTTTCAAACCATATTTTAATTATGAGTATTTTAACTTTCCTTCCGTAGCGTCGGAAAGACGTCGCTAATGAACCAGTACGTTAACAAGAAGTTCACTTCTCAGTACAAAGCTACAATCGGAGCGGACTTCTTAACGAAGGAGGTCACAGTAGATGACAGAGTGGTGGCAATGCAGGTACGTCTCGTTATGTGTCGGAGCATGTTACTTTTGTTTTGCATGACGACTGGACACTCAAAGACGGCAATCCTCGTTCTTGCTGCAGTGGTGTTTTGTCCACGGGGTTCGGTTCCCCTGATCTATCGCGTGCAGTTTTTACTCCGTCAGGCCGCGAACACGACACGTGTATGTTATCTGCGAGGTTGAGATTGTATTGCGTGTCGAGAGTCCGTCTCGATTAATACCAACAATTCTGGGGTTGATCGATACTCTCTAAACCGTACTAGCAGTGGTACCCCACGGCTCCAGGCCAGACGGTTAGGGCCTGCCATTGCCGATCTTGATCGAAAACCGGTATTATTGGCTTCTGTGTAGAATTTGATGATTTCCTTGGGGTCCCTATAATTGTACCGTGTAATACAGTACAAACTGTACAATAATTGGAACCACGGCAAACAGCGATGATGCAATCAATACAAACTTACAGCTCGTTTGTGTTACTTGTGATGTAATCACGGACATAGTTAAAGTAATACCATCATAGATAGTCACGTAGTACGTACATTTACTGGTATCTTCTGTGGTTCCAGTATCATCTCTGATCTAAGAAGAGTGTCTTGTAAATGGAATCTGTAGCACATGTCACTGATGTGATATTCATAGAACGTGTGACTGTTCTAACTATTCACTTGGTATGTATCCCAAAATGGTCGAGGGGGCATTGGTGTGATCAGTTCATAGTAAAGGGTGTACCTAAGAGGTTAGAAGGGGGTGTGGCCTTGAGATCAGAAAGGGTGTGGCTCAATTGACAGCATAGGATGTAGCTCAGTTGACAGCATAGGGTGTGGCTCAGTTGGCAGCATAGGGTGTGGCTCAGTTGGCAGCATAGGGTGTGGCTCATGTACTTCATTCACATAACATCACAACCAATTCTTATTCAAGGTACTGTACAAGTCAACCTACATATACAGGCCACGTCTGCATAAAACCACTTTTTCTGGTCCTGAGTGTGACCACTGTGTGCTGGTATTCCACTGTATTATGGTAATTCAATGGTAATGTTTGTCCGTTCACTGTCTAAATGGTGTTCACTGCTTATCAAATGTGTGTTAGTTGGAGTATTACACTCACAACAAATCACCACTGTGTTTGGCATGCTACTTTGTTTGTGTAAAGCCACATTTGTTCAGTAGTAGTGAGGTTAGATCTCTCCACAGTTTAGTGAAAGTTCTGTTGAAAGTGTTTCAGTGATGAACAGGGGAAGATTGTGAATGGGGGCTTTAGTTTATATGAATTTGGGACATTATAAGAACGTGAAAGTGTCTATGCACATGCACACACTCGTGCACACACACCACTTACACCACACACACACGCACGCGCACGCACACACACACACACACACACACACACACACACACACACACACCTCCCACTCAATAGAGCCTATGATCAAGTTATGTGTTTGCTGACTAGTTGCAGGTCATGGTCACATGACTTTGCTCCAATGTAATCTATGCATATTCACACTAGTCACATGTGTTTCATAGATATGAGCTCACACTTTACATTCATGTAATTTTCAACTTCAAAATAAGTGGAATGTTGAATGGGTGCCCTTTCACTCCATGTAAACTGTGTGCATTCACTGATCCTATTATACATAGGTACATACTGTATCTATATCCATATAATGTATTTGACATAATATTATTGTTATTATGTATGTTGTGTATATTATCTATATTACAGTACAATTTCCTCAGTGAGTGTACCGGTTAGTACATATGTACCTCTGTTAATAGTACATACACTTCACTCAGTCTCTAGCTCATCTGTGCTGTATCAACCAGTACTGATAGTAAGCACCTCTGATATGAAGCACACATATTAGTGTGTCCTTCAAGGTGCTTACAAAGCAAGTTGGACTGTATTTAATCATAGTTTAGTTATTCAGTCATCGTGTGGTGAGTGACCTGTAACCCCCACTCCATCAACTGTACCAGTTTTTTTGAAGCCAGAACGAGTCCTCAGTACTCACCCCTAAAGTGTCCTCCCTAATGTTTTCAATCCCATCCCCGATTTTTCCAGCATGTTTTGGAGGGAACAAGTCATGTCTGATGCATAGATCGGGACTGGCTGTAACTATAAAGTGTACTTACATATATGTATGTGGTATCGTAATCAATCTATGTATGTACAGCACACCTAGGCAGGATATAACTATTACTTACATATAATATGTGGTATCATAACCAATCTATGTACG
>OZ026555.1:1742514-1775014 GCA_964020155.1 Chondrilla cf. caribensis | reverse complement strand
GTGGTAACCCTACTTTTGCCTTGTCAATTTCACATATTTGTAAAGTGGCACTAGTTATGTCCAATCTGTGTTGGTAATGTTCTGAAGAGGTACTACTGTGACTGTAGTGTTTGTTATGTACATATGTGTATGTAGAATTGCTATGCTAGAAGTTGAGTAGTGTGTTTTACATTTGTAGCCACCACATGTGGAAACACAGATGAACGTATGTAGTTACTCGTATGAATTATTGGTGCCGTGTGCCCCAATCTATAGTACATGTTATCTGAATCAATCAAGGAATGAGATCAAAGGACGTGTGATATAGAATGCTGCCTCTGACTGTGTAACTTCGTGATCCCACATACGTGTACATATGTACTCTCTTTGGTGATTCAAATGTAAATGATTTGTAGCCTCATTAAGTGATCCTCTCTCGCTGTTCCCTCAAAGTCAATCTGGTTTGTGTTGTAACTGCCACTGGTTGCCTGAAAACCTTGGCTATTGAGTTGTAGTTTCCAAGTGAACTACCGGGTAGTGATGATGTATGACCCTGTCTTGTGTTACATCATTATGCTGTTCTTACGTGTGTGTGTGTAAGTGCAATGAGTTAAGTGTATTTTGGAGACTTCAATTTGTGTGTACTAATGGGAATTTATGTCAGACTGGACTAACTTCTAGCCACTTGACTGCATTAGCCAGTGCAATAGGACAGTTGTACAGTATGTATAATACTGCATATAAGCATATGTGTGAATGTTTGTATTGTAGGAAGCCTGCTACCAAACACTCCAGCAGCACATGTGTGGTATATGTGTGGTGCATATGTGGTGCATGTGTGGTGTATGTGTGGTGCATGTTATTCAAGTGCACATGCAGGCAGTTACGATGTCTGCCCAGTGTACACACAGGTGTCTGTATGTCCATGCCTAAGTACAGTGTGTACCACCTCCCATTTTAGGTAGTCTCTTAGCAACTGTGATCTTGTCACATTAGGCTACAATGATGAGGTCACTCTAGGAGGAGCCAGCTATACTGTAAGGGCAGTGGTTACTTAAGACGTGCCTTACTGTGGCTTTAGCCAGCCAACATGAATGGCATTGTACCCTTAGATGATGTGACAGAAGCCAAACAAGGACCTCGACAGTTTAATGATCATTTTCCTCACTTTTGTTTGAGGATGTAGCTCTTGCACTGTTGTATCTTGAAAGTGGGAATAATTTTCAAGTGAAAAAAATGTTTTCTGGGCTACAGTACATTATTGGGTTAACACGTTGTGGAAAGCCCTGTATGTGCTGCACAAACATGCATACATACGTAGTACCATACATTCTGCATGTACATGTTCGCATGCTTTGTGGGAATGGTTGGCTGATTCCCCAAGACACATAGTTTCACTGATTTTTCTGATGTGGAGTTTTGATTTTGTTCCTCGCTAACATAAAGTGGGAGGGCTGGTGAGGGGTGTACAGGACAATGGAGCCATGGATTATCAGTCGTTGGAGACAAGACAATCCTCAAACAAGTCCTCATTACATTTCATTGAGAAAGGTGGCTGCTACCTATGATGTTGTACCTTCACAGTCGCACATAGACCCTCCTTTTTGCTATGATCTTGAAGGATAAATTTATCATCCACGAGACCTGTGGTTGAAAAAAAATCATAATTAGAAGAGCAGCTTTTCAGGGAAAGCTGTGAGAGTATTCCTCAGTGTTTTTTCAGTCCTTTCTGAATAGTGTTCCACCCTTGGTCCACACTTGTGCTGTACAGATGTATTCCTCATACATACTTCATATGTGAATTCCTGTACTGTTCAGTGGACCTCACACTTGGAGACTATGCATACATATATACACTATGCATGTGTGTATGTATATGTATGCAGTACTTACCTACCAAATTTCTCTGGTGTGAGTTGCGTGTGTATGTCTGTGTGTGTCTGTGTGTGTTTAGTGTGTATGTGTGTGAATTCCTTTGTGGGATTGTAGATTAGCATGGATTCCTGACTAGCTCACACTCAGCCAATAAGGCATGTGTGATTGCATGTCAGTGCATTATCTGCAGCAGAAAGGTCACCTCTGTCACTCTTAATGCTCTGGTGTCTCTGACCTATGTGTAGGCTGGCAGGTCAGTGTGCCTGTTGTCATAACTGGCTAATGGCCCCTATCAAAATTAATGTGCACCTGGGAACAATAGGAGATAGTCGAAACTCTACCTTTGTGCCTATTTTGGGATACTTGATGATGTCAGAATTTTAATGTTAATGTGTTTATGTGCTACAAAATGCAAGTGTGTGTAAGCTTCTGTGCAATTCATGTGGTATCAGCATATTAATCAGCCACATAGGTAGCACTTAACTATGATGTCAGCATATTAATCAACCACCTAGTCAGCATATTAATTACCTCACTAGTGCTAGAAGTAGTTACCCAAGTGACTGTGTGAGTTCACTCAATGCCAACCTACACTACTACAACATCTGGTGGTTGGATATCCCTTGAGATTTCTCATTTCATACTTCTTGCAAATAGCGTCAATCTGTCAGACATTAAATGTGTTCTGTACAGTATGTTGGAATTTTCCACACTCTTTTGCTCCTCCCCTTTTGTTCACTGTCTTTCCCACTCACCCTCTTGCTGTCAAGCGCATCTGTCAATGTGAAATTTGAACTATTATTTTACTACAAATGTACGTATATATCAGTGTAATTTTTGTGTAGATAAGCACAGTTCAACTTTGCCATTTCAGTTTTCATTCGTTTGTGATGTGTTTGGTACGTACGTCCAAATATTTGCACTTTCCAATGGTACAGCAGCTCAACTGTGATCGACTAGTTGTATAGCACAACAGTAGAGTGACCTGTCGTGCATGCATATGTACATACGTAGTTGCAGGCAAGTGTGAGCCTTCATATGGTTAATATATTCCTGCACACATTCTTGAGTGTATATACATATCCCACATCTTACTCCAGTATTCTCTCACTCATTCACTGACACATACTCTTACAGTTGACTCCGCTTAGCAATACTCTGAAAGACCTCATTCTTATTATGTTATCATAACATTGTCTACCATTGTGGTGGGTGTCACAAATAGAAAAAGCTGAGGTATAGATCGTAATTTTGGATTAGGAGAGTTTGTTTCAAATGGGTTCACTGTATCGACTGTCTCCATCACTGCCTATTACACAGCTTTCACATCCTAACTTCCTCACTCATTCATTGTCCCCTAACACACCCCTCACATCCTTACTCCCTCACTCACTGACTCTCCCACTCACCCACCTTCAGGTATGGGACACAGCTGGACAAGAACGCTATCAAAGCCTCGGGGTTGCCTTCTACCGCGGTGCCGATGCTTGTATACTTGTTTTTGATTTGACCAACATGAAGTCCTTCCAGGGGCTGGACAGGTGGAGAGACGACTTCCTCATTCAGACCAGTCCGGACGATCCAGAGAACTTTCCATTTGTACTGATAGGTAACAAGATTGATTTGGCTAACCAAGGCCAAAGACAGGTACGTTTGTACGTAGGTGGATGTTGAACTACCTTAGATCATCTCTCTTCATAGTCTCTTGTTGACTCAAAGAGGATTACCACATATTGTAATTATTATACTATGTATCCCTAACACTTTCACTATGAATTTATGAATCTTATTATCACCATGGTAACTGCATATTAATGAGGTGTAAAAGAAATAATACAATGCTCTCAGCTACTGGGTTTGTGTATTGCCCGACCACACCCAATGCAGGTCCCTGAACCCAAGGCTAGAACCTGGTGTGCCAGTAAAGGAGACATCCCTTACTTTGAGACCAGTGCCAAGGAAGCAATCAACGTCGAAACTGCTTTCTTGGCTGCTTCAAGGAGAGCTTTGGCAAAGGAACAAGAACCACTGAAAATTGACAACGAGCAAGTCATCGACTTGAATAACACTGGTTCTCAGAGTAGCTCGGGGGGAGGGTGTTGTGGCAAGAGATGACTGCTTACATATATATAATAACAATAATGATGTCATGTTTGTTACTTGTTTTAGAAGTATTCATTATCACATTATAGCACGCGCATATTAATAATGTTTTTGTTATAATACACTTATAACTCCTCACCAAGGTACGTACGTACTACAATAATATTATATGTTAGTAATTGTATTTACTTTACAGTGTTGATTCATGCTTTCAGCACTGCTTGTACTGTAGGTAGGCAATATACTGTCACTTTTTGATTAATGGTATGAGTACGCATGTATGACGGAATTAGCTATGAATGTGTGTTAATTCTATGTATGCATGTATATACTAGCAATGTGGCTGTATATAATATTATATATACAGAATACTAGTAGTATACACTATGAACAGTACATATAGTATTTGTATAATATTAATATTAGCAGTATATACACAATATTAGTAGTATACACTATGAACCATACATATTATATCGTATTTGTATAATAATAGCAGTATGTACAGAATATTTACAAAGTATACACATTGTCAGCAATATGCACATATAATATACATATTAGCAGGTATTATGTAACCAGTATTATACCTGCAGTATATGCATATAGTGGTGTATGTTGTTATACAGCTAATCTCTGGTATATAATATTATAGTAGGATCTCCAGGGTGTACAGTGAATTCTCATTAATCCACGACGTACCGCTTTATCCACCAAACCTTTTAATATGCCGCAATATCCCAGTACCAATATAATGTACAAGTACCAATGAATATCCAGTTGATCTGCCAAACTTGTTAAATATAATCCACCATATTTTTTGAAAACGAATTGCGGCAGATTAACGAGTATTCATTGTACGTATCGAAATGAAATTTATCAATTACTATACTATTAGTTTCGTGGCTATACCATTGAAGGTCTGTATACAAGATATACTCCGTGAAGGAAACCGATGGATGCACATACAATTTCGGGCAAGTTTTACTTGACTTCACTGAATATCAAAGGTACACTATCCAAACAGACTGTATGGTCTGCTGTGCCTATAGATTCACGTGATAGAAACTTATAAATTATGGTATGCATGTGTGCACAAATGAGCTGGTATGTGACGAGTAATATCATTACGAAATGTCCCTGGTCACGCACGCGTGCTTGCTATAAATATACCATATAATGCGTAGGTAGCTACTTGTAAGCCTATTCATATTACACGTGAAAATCATGTGATTATGGGGGAATTTCCTTACCATTCGGATCACATGACTGGAAATGGCCGCCGAAACCAAGGATCCTCCGAAGTTGTTTGCCAAAATATTAGTCGTTGGCGATAGCGGGTGAGCATCTGCATTATCATATTTTATTTGCATGTTTCTTGAGAAGAGACTGATTTTGAATACCGCCCGTACCCCGTTTACTCCTTCCCGTCACCTGCAGCACCGGCAAGACGTGTATCGTCAACCGCTACAGTAAGGGCAGCTACAGAGTGGACACCAAAGCCACTGTGGGGACAGATTTCACCCTCAAAACTATAGAGGTTGAGAACAGATCTGTGACGTTACAAGTGAGTGGGCGATTCTGCGTCGTATCTGTGCAGTTTTTCAAATCGACTTGAATGCTAGTTTTCTGACACGGTTGAGAGAGCACCAACCTGTTCCGACTACAGCTGTCCGGTCTCTGTATGACTGAAGTATGTAGCTTGTTCTGAGCCTCATGTTTTGGACTAAGCCACAATCCTGTGGTCTCAAGCGTGAGAGGTGGTCCTAGTATCATAAACTGCTGATTGTGGAAGCATATGATTATGGTAATTTGGTTTTGAAGATAGGGTGGTCCTATAACTGAGGGATCTTTCTGATGTGATCTTTTAGTCGGACTGCACTGCAGTTCTAGAGAGGCCTCCTTCCTCACTGTACATATTAGCAGTCAGCTCTTGATTTTTGGAGGACTGTTAACTGTACATTGTATCCAGTGATAAAATCATGTTAGAGGCTCTGTGTGATATGATATCTGTATGATAATAATATGTATGTTGTGGTGTGGGGGAGGACAGCTGATATGTACGAGGTGTTGAAGTTGTATTCACTTTGTTCAAGACAAGTGTTATGTGTGGGGGGAAGCCCTATTGTTATATACAGAGGTGTTTGTGTTGAATTTGCATAGACAAGACTTGTGTGTATAGGGGGTAACTGGTATGAAGCACAGTGTACTGTAGATCCCCATGCAGGTATCCACATCCATGACTGCTAGTGATGGTTGGAGTACCATTAGCTGGGGTGCTGTTACAGTCAAGTTGATAGGCAGTCTGTCATGTGATGTCAAGATCATTGACCTTTAGATTGTTGTGAAAACTGTTATGTGTGTTATTGTCACCCGAATGCATCTACAATGAGGATTGGTCAATTGAAGATTCAGCTGAGTAATCAATTTGTCCATTGTATAAAATTCTGGAGGGTCTGGGAGCACATTAGCTGGAGTGCTGTTTGTTATAGTATTGTAGATGTTTACAGTTTAGATAATAGACAGTCTGTCATGTGATGTCAAGTTATTCCATTGAGATCATTGACCTTTAGGTTGTTGTGAAGACTGTTATGTGTGTTAATTGTCACCCCTCTGTACCATTGAGGAGGTTTCAATAATATTGAAGTTTCAGCTGAGGGACCAATTTGGTGTTTGTGAAGTACAGTGACTATTGTCTTCACAGTTTTTGGTTTCTTCAAAGCAATTTTCATTTTGCAATTCCTGTTTTGTGCTCTTCACTAAACTGTGTTTTGACTGAATGGGCTAACAAAACCTTGTAGAATATATCCAGGTAGAGGCAAGATTGTGCTTATGCACCCATAAACCTCACCCCACTCCCCTTGGGTTGAAAAATAGTGGAACGTTAACTTTGCACTAATTTTGGCACAAACTCGCCATAAGCCACCTGCATAGGGGAGATTTTACCCAACCATTCCACCACCTCTACAGTATAGCCACGGTGTTGAATCACAGCGGCATATATCCATATGCA
Source organism: Chondrilla cf. caribensis (assembly GCA_964020155.1). NCBI lineage: Eukaryota > Metazoa > Porifera > Demospongiae > Chondrillida > Chondrillidae > Chondrilla > Chondrilla cf. caribensis. Next base: position 1,768,044 of record OZ026555.1, on the reverse strand, counting down.
ACTTTAACATATTTAATGTATAATATGTCTAATCCATATCTTTAGATATGGGACACAGCTGGACAGGAACGATATCGTACAATGACTACTGTGTTTTATCGTGGAGCTCAGGCTGGTCTGATCGTGTTTGACCTCACCAATCAAGAGTCGTTCTTTCACCTGAAAAACTGGTTGGATACCATGAAGAGTGAGATTACAGACAATTCTAATGTACACATTCCATTTGTGATAGTAGGGAACAAGTTAGATGTGGAGGATGGAAGAGAGGTGAGATTGTAGTGTGTGTGTGTGTGTGTGTGTGTGTGTGTGTGTGTGTGTGTGTGTGTGTGTGTGTGCGCGTGTGTGTTTGTGTGTGTGTGTGTGTGTGTGTGTGTGTGTGTGTGTGTGTGTGTGTGTGTGTGTGCATGCGTGCATGTGTGTGTGTGTGCGTTGGACAAGTTTGCCTGTATGCACATGTCAATCAAGTCCTGCATTTATGCACTGTACTGTCATCAGTATGACATGTATGTATGCAGTGGACCTGTACTAATCCAAACAAGTTGTCCTCCATTATCACTACCATGCCGATCCACAAGAAAACTATATGTGAGAATACACTGGAACCTCTCTATTACAAACCTCTGAAATGTGGAAACCTCTGTAATAAGGACTAAAATTATGATCCCAACATGTCCTTTATAGAGAGGTTCCACTGTAATAGTTGGTAAAATACAGGTTGCTGTCTTGGCCACGTAGTTGTTTATCCTTTGGTACTGTACCGTGATTTGATACACTTTCACAATCCCATTGTCATGTATTGGTCTATTGAAAACTAATCTTTAAAGTGTGCATTCAGTAGTCCAAACTATATTGTCTAAGGTATTGTGTGTCTAAGCCTGTCGGATTGGTGTAGCATCAGGCAATATTGAATGATTGCAACAATTGTGATATTTGACCCGGACTATTATCGTGTCGTACTGTTTGAACACGATTATCAGCTAGTATAGTGCCCATCCAAGGTTTCAGCCACATGGTACGTCTAATGTGAGTTGATGAAAGTTGTGTAAAAGATTATTTGTTGCTAGTTAGAAACTACTTCCAACTTTTGATAGTGACAACACTGTCACTGTCTACTATTGAATAATCATGATGGTTATGGTTATAGAAACTTGTTTAAACTGGGAAGGCCTTTAGCCAGAGGCTACTTCACAAGGCACCCAGTAATGTTAATGTAATGCAATGTTCACAGCAGACAATTATAGTGTGTGAGATCTTGGATACCACCCAACACTACGTACATTGGCGAGGGTCTACAGTATATGAGAGAACATCATACTACCATTTGTGTAATACAGACAATCTTCCATGTTGTATTTGTATATTGTATGCATGCAGGTGAAGCGTGAAAAGGCGGAAGAGTGGTGCCGGAGCAACGGGAATCTCCTCTACTTTGAGACAAGTGCTAGGAACAACACTAACATTGACGAGGCTTTCCTCGGCGTAGCAAAGGAGGTGATCAAGGCAGAGAGTCGCGCCTCTCAAGAGGCAAACTCGAGCAGCAATCGGATAGAGCTTGTAGATGAGCCGACACGAAGTAACTGTTCATGCTGATAAGATAATACTGATTATCTATTGCAGTGAAGAATAATGTAAAATTTTTAATTTGACATTGACAAAGTATACATGTGTATACATCTATCTTTTCTTTTTTCTAGTTTAATTATCTTTAAAGGCAACTTTATGGAATTATTTCATAAGATGAAACAACTTTGTTTGTGTCAACATCTTGGAGTAATGCAAATGATATTGAGAAATATTTTCATATTCTTATATTCCTTATTTTGCCTGTCAGAGTGTGAATTCTTTACCTTGCACATTCCTATATATCAGATTGTTTGCAGGGCCAGAGACACTACAAAGGATATAATATGTGTACCCCTTTTCTCATATCCACTCACATATTAGTGGTTAAGACATGGGCACGAGGGCAGTATGACATAATACTGAGTCCCAAGGGCAAGTGTATTTTACGTATCATATACTGCCACATCATCACATCACCATCACATACTGCCCGAGTGTCCATGTCTTAACCAGTATAGCATCCGCTGCTAACTCTTTATACTGTTGCTAGCACTTTATACATTATAAAATTGGTGTATAATAGTACTGTTTCTATGGTAACAGATGCTATAGGTTGATAAACAATAATCACTGGATAATTCCCCCCAACCTACTACGCTATAGTCTCACATAGCCCAGACCCATTCCCACCTCCAACTTTGAATTACATGGGACTTTGTCCCGGCTGGAATTTCTCGATGCAGTACATGTCCCAATTTAAAATTGGAGGCGGGAATGGGTCTGGGCTATGCAAGACTGACTACACTAGTGTTAGTGGGTGCATAAACATTGCATCAAATAGCAATGGCTTAAATAGCGACAACCTTTGCTGATTAGGCAGCTGCGCTGTCTCTGTTTATGTGGAAGGATCTAGTTGTGTACTACATTTCTCGCGTGTGGAGGCAACGTGAATTTTAATTAGTGTCGAATTTTAATGACATTAGTAGGAGCACATGTGCAAGGATCTCCATAATTATCCGTAATGGTCCGCGTGACCTGACTACTGTACCAAAATGGCCGAAAGTGAAGAGCCGCAGAAAATATTCGCGAAAATCCTTGTAGTTGGCGACAGCAAGTAAGAAACCGAAGTGATATGTTTTATGTCCATTATCATGAAAATAAACTTCTGTCGAATGCTATGTTCATTCGCTATTCTTGCAGTGTTGGTAAAACCATGATTGTCAACCGATTCAGCAAGGATAATTGCGAAGTTGACACGATGCCGACCATAGGCACGGATTTCACAATCAAGGCGATGAAGGTGGACGGCAGGTCTGTCACGCTGCAAGTGAGTGAGCGATTCTTGGTATTGCAATCCGTGCAGTTCGGCCCTGGTCTACCTCGCTCGTTCTCAGATATTCAAGTGTTTAAGAGGGTGTAGAGTCTATGGTTTGAGTCGCGTTTGCCCCAATAATCCAGCATATATACCAAACCACAGTGCAGTCTAAATGGCTCGAATTGTTAGGGATCTACTGCAGGAAATCCTCTAGTTATAACACCTTTACCGTTGTTCAAAATCGAAGTTCAAATCACAATCACTACCACTCGCATGAAATAATGATGCTGAATCAGAGCAGTCGATTTAAATCGCCTCACTGTCTTAAGCAGCTGGTCGAAATCCACATTGTACATAGCATTTGTTCTTTCTCAATTGTTGACCTCGATCTGTCTATGAAATTCTTCAGCTTGATAGATCCTCAAGTTCTCATCACATCTCCATCTCTATCACTGCTGTAGTCTGCTATTTTACGTTTTCAAGTGTCACCTTCCACATTTTTCACATTTCACATTCCACATTCTGCATACTCTGCACATTCTGTGCAGAGTATGCATAGTGTCAAAGGATGGCTATGAATGTAATCATAGGGATTCTATTGTGTGCCCAAGTTGTGTGTACCTTGTGGAACAGTTTACTATGCAATACAGGTCGTCCAGCAGAACCTCAATAAGACAAGTACCCTTAAGACAAATTACAGTGAATTCTCGTTAATCCACCACTTTATCCTCCAAACCTTTTAAATTGCCACAATTTCCCAGTACAGTACCAATATAATTTACAAGTATCGATGACTATCCGGTTAATCCGCCACATCATTAATCGACCAAATTTTTCAAAAATCAATTGCGGCAGATTAACGAGTATTTACTGCACTGTGCTATGCATGTAGAAAAAAGCAAATCATAATACTGAATAACATAAAATTTTCTTAACAAAAATGTCTTTCAATAAGTTTCTACTGTATGTGATTGAAATATACTAACAAGGAGTGGGTAGTGTAAAGCCCAGTATGTGGTATTATTGCAGTATGTTTGTACTGTGCTGACAATTCTGTGATTGTATGTACGTATATACATGTGTCTGATATGCCTAGATATGGGACACAGCTGGACAGGAACGATATCGGTCAATGGTTAGAGTGTTTTATCGTGGAGCTCAGGCCGGTGTGATTGTGTTTGACGTCACGAATCGAACATCGTTTAGTAACCTGAACATGTGGTTTGAGACGATAAGACTCGAGGTTACAGATGTTTACAGCACGCACTCTCCCATTGTTATAGTGGGCAACAAGATAGATGTGACGGATGGAAGAGAGGTTAGATCAGTGGTGTGTGTGTGTATGTGTGTGTGTGTGTGTGTGTGTGTGTGTGTGTGTGTGTGTGTGTGTGTGTGCGCGTGCGTGCATGTGTGTGTGTGCATTGGACAAGTTGTGTGTGTGTGTGTGTGTGTGTGTGTGTGTGTGTGTGTCTGTGTCTGTGTGTGTGTGTGTGTGTCTGTGTGTGTGTGTGTGTGTGTGTGTGTGTGTGTATGTGTGTGTGTGTGTGTGATTGTGTGTGTATGTGTGTGTGTGTGTGTGATTGTGTGTGTGTGTGTGTGTGTGTGTGTGTGTGTGTGTGTGTGTGTGTGTGTGTGTGTGTGTGTCTGTGTCTGTGTGTGTGTGTGTGTGTCTGTGTGTGTGTGTGTGTGTGTGTGTGTGTGTGTATGTGTGTGTGTGTGTGTGTGTGTGTGTGTGTGTGTGTGTGTGTGTGTGTGTGTGCATGTGTTCATGTACATTTGTCTCTGTGTTGCATATCTCCAAGAAGACTATGTCTATTCACCTTATACAGTATATAATATATTATTACGCGGACATTTGTGTAATAACTGAATTTGTCCACTATATAATTTACAGTATAGTAATTTGTTTGTAGGTGAGACGAGAAGAGGCAGAGGAGTGGTGTAGGAGGAATGGGGATCTCCTCTACTTTGAGACGAGTGCAAGGAACAACATTAACCTGGAGGAGGTCTTCACCGGCATAGCACGGGAGGTGATCAAAGTGGAGAATGAGACTACGGATTCCCTACAGGTGAAAAGAAGCACCCATAGAATAGTAAATGAACCAGCCCATCCAACAAGGGGAAAATGTTTATGTCAATAATTAACACAAATTGACTGATTAATTTTGAACGACTGATGGAAATTTTATTTGATATTGGACCAGGCAAGTTGTTAATGTATATAATATGTAATGTACTTTTCTAATCTTTGTTTACTTTCATGGTAACTGTGAATTGCTGTGTGTAAAATTTATATGATTGAAGCATTTCATACATTTGAAATGCAATTCTATTAGTACTGGGACAATTGATTAATGAATTGATTTCAAATCTGATTATTGTTAGTAGTGCAAGCAAATAGATCAATTACAGGAAGCAATTAAGTGAGTATTACAGGAAGACACATCTCCACATTACTAACAGCTTTCATTTGATATGTCTAATTTGTACTTTATTATCTAAAGTGTGAGAAAGGACTCTAAAGACTCCACATCATGTCTTTTGGATGACCACCCAGCCGAATAAAGTGGGTTCCCAATTATGCCCACTTAATTAATTCCTGTGATTAATCGATTAATCAATTGTAACCATGCACTGATAATCAATTTGAAAAATTACAGCCGATTCCTAGCACTAAATTCCATGTAGTGGCAGTGATACATAATATGATGAATGCATCACACGCAATGTAAACAGCTGAATTGTCTCTTCTAACTTGTAAGGAATAATAATGGCCAATTGAATCTTATGACAGTCACTTTCATTGTGATGCATGCTATATTTAGTAAAATACTATGATGTAATGCTTGTACTACTAAATATAGTACACACTGAATTGTTTATATGAAATATAGCCAATACCTCTCATTCCTTTCTGCTGTCATTAAGGATCATCTATAGATTGTTGTTGGCCTGATTCATTTTATAACCAATGCAATGGAACTCTCTTTAATGATAAGTTATATCTTTTACGATCTATGATAAATCAGTAATAGATGGTTTGAGTGATTCACAACATTACCTACCATGTCCTGCAACTGGATATTGATGAAATATATACTGCCCCCATAAAATACTAAATTTCTCTACTGTAACCTACTGCCCACTTAATTAATTCCGGTGATTAATCGATTAATCAATTGTAACCATGCACTGATAATCAATTTGAAAAATTACAGCCGATTCCTAGCACTAAATTCCATGTAGTGGCAGTGATACATAATATGATGAATGCATCACACGCAATGTAAACAGCATAAATTGTCTCTTCTAACTTGTAAGGAATAGTAATGGCCAATTGAATCTTATGACCGTCACTTTCATTGTGATGCATGCTATATTTAGTAAAATACTATGATGTAATGCTTGTACTACTAAATATAGTACACAATTGTTTATGTGGAATGTAGCCAATACCTCTCATTCCTTTCTGCTGTCATTAAGGATCATCTATAGATTGTTGTTGGCCTGATTTATTTTATAACCAATGCAATGTAACTCTCTTTAATGATCAGTCATATCCTTTACGATCTATGATAAATCAGTAATAGATGTTTTGAGTGATTCAAAACATTACCTACCATGTCATGGAACTGGATAAATATATATTGATGAAATATATACTGCACCCATAAAATACTAATTTCTCCACTCTAATGTTTGTGGTCGAAGTTACATGCAAGTAGACATGCATCAATTCACACATTGTCCGTATAAAACGATGTGAGCGTACGTTTTGAGGGACTTCCCCCACATCATCGCCTGACCGTGCAAATGGCCGCCGAAACAAAGGAACTTCCAAATTTGTTGGCCAAAATTGTCGTCGTAGGCGATAGTGGGTGAGAACATTCGACATGTGTTCATATGCGTTTCTGACGAGGAGAGACGACTATCGAATGTATTTTGTTCCACCGGTACTCCTTCCCGTCATCTGCAGCACCGGCAAGACGTGTATCGTCAACCGTTACAGTAAGGGCAGCTATCCAACGAAGGCGAAGCCCACAGTTAGTATAGATTTCACCCTTAAGACAGTAAGAGTCCACAAGAGATCTGTAACGTTACAAGTAAGTTGACAATTCTCCGTTGTAGACTATAGGTGCAATTTCCTACTAACTCGCTTTGAATGTTATAGTTTATACATCAAAGTGTTTCGAGTACAATTGTCAGGTCTCTCCGTGACTAGAGTATGTAGTGTATTCTGACTCTAATACGTTTGACCACCTGCGGAACAAGTCGCAGTACTAGTGGTCCTAAGTGTGTGGTGATCCTTGTATTGATGGTGAAAGTGTGTATCAGACGGTATGTTGAATTATGTGCCTGCATGGTCCAGATTGAGGAGGTTGGCACCACTATTACTCTATTACTGCTGAGGTGTGGCCTTGTCAGTTGGAACCTAAGTCCTCAACTCTCCAGAGTGAGATGCTCACAAGCTTCTCTATAGAGTACCTATGCTTACAATAGCTAGCATAATATCTCACCTCACTCACTGTGTACATGCTATATTATATAGCTAGTTACTCTTGGTTATTGGGGAATTGTTGGCTATGTACTGTTTTACCTTCAGTGATACTGAGATTCCTTATAGGTTCTGTACTGGGATAGGGTATGTGTTGTGTGGGGGAGGGTGCTTATATGTTCGCTATGTTTAAGTTTAGGAAATCCAGCATGTAGCTGGAGACAAGAGTTGCGTGTGGAGGGCAGCCAACATGTAGTTTGATCTAATCCAAAGTTCACTCTTTGAACCTAACTGTGGTGATACGGCTATTGGGTGACAAGAATTGTATGTGGAGCTAAAAGTAGCTGAAATGCATAATAAATGGAGTTTAACAGGGTCTATATTCCCATTCAGACCGTAATCATTCCTTGTTATTAATGTAATAATCTGCTCTACTGCTTGGAGGACAAATAGAGTAATTGTAAAGTCTCACACAGCCATACATGTACCTCGTCCTGATTGTTTCCTGCTGATGATTTAGGAAGTGGCAAGGAAAGTGGCTACCCGGCTATGTGTGACCAACAATCTTTATACAATGGACATGTATGTATATATTGTGTATTGTAACTGACGAAGACCTTCGCGATCGAAACGTCTTGCATTTCAAACATTTTAACCTGTTTCAATTTTTCACTGCTACGTGATTGCTCAAGAATTACCCGGTTTCCCCTATCGACACCTTAGCAATCAAGAGCCTCTACCAAATGATTGACACGTATGTACTCCATATAGATAGGGGTCGCCTATGTAGTCTAGCTTGCTTAGTAAGTACCTCAAGTGGCACACCAAATCTGTACTCCTTATTGGAGGTACCTACTATCGGTACTGATTGACATAGTGCACATGAGCTAGGGACTGAGCATGTGTATGTATTGTCAGAAGTATGTACTAATCACGATACTAACTATTATAAGTAAGTTGCACTATACATGGACATATGTACATACTATTATCTGTATTTTCACATATGTTTGAGTTCAGATATGGGACACAGCTGGACAGGAGAGATTTCGTTCAGTCACTACATCATTTTTTCAAGGAGCTCAAGCTAGTGTGATTGTATTTGATCTCACCCATCGGGAGTCATTTTCTAACCTCGACTACTGGTTGAAAACCGTGAAAGAGATTCAAAATAGCTTCAATTCACTTATACTTGTAATAGTAGGCAATAAGGTGGATGAGGAGGATGAAAGAGAGGTTAGAGCAATGGTTTGCTAAATGTAGATGTTGAGTATACACACTTGTATCCTGGTTGAGGGGTAGATCGAAGGAAAACTCTGCGTACATACATAACATGCTACGTACATAAGTAGCACTGGTCAGTGATACAGCACGGGTCACCAGACAGTTTTCGTTGTTAGGATTAATTGAGTGAGAACAGGCCGGGAAATTGATAAGCACATTTTATTGCATATGTTGCTATGCGCATGCGTATTTGCAGTACGAATTGTCTATCATTACCACGTCAGGATACAAGTTAGTTGTATCCTGGTTGAGGGGTGGATTAAAATAAAAATGTGTATACATAAGCCATGTAGCGCAGGTCAGTGATACAGCACAGGTCACCAGACAGGTTTCATTGTTTAAGATTAATTGGTTAAGAACCACACAGGAGATCAGAAAACACATTTTATCATCACTGCATACACCAGGATACAACTAACATGTAAAGTATGTCAGTAGTGAGCTTATGTATGTGTGAATGTACATTCTCCAAATGATTTAACCTGTCTATTATAATATTTGCTTAATATTTGTTGGTAGGTGAGACGAGAAGAGGCAGAGGAGTGGTGTAGGAGGAATGGGAATCTCCTCTACTTCGAGACGAGTGCAAAGGACAACATCAACCTGGAGAAGGTCTTCTTTAGTGTGGCACGGGAGTTGGTCAAATTGGAGACTCGAGGCTCTGAAGAAGCCAACACAGGCAGCCGACGAAAAGTGGAGGACGTGGATACTGATGAAAACCAACAAGGGGATAACAGATGTGCATGTTGATGATTACAACCAGTTGATTTGGATTGATATCAATTTTTAATTGGACTTTAGCAAGAATGATGATGAATGATGTGTATGCTTTTTGTTTAATTTTTCTATTCCGCTTTCATGGCAACTGTAATTTTTTTTTTGTAATTCACCTCCTTGATAGGTATAACCATATTATTATACAGTGAGTTTGAGAGATTGGTACTAATATTGAATTATGATGTTTCATGCATGTGTACTATTACTTCCATTCAATGTACAAGTGGACACCAAGGTATGTATACGTGGAGGGATTGTATATAAGGTAAGTATATCAAGAGCTATGAAATAGCTATAATTATTGACGCATCAGAGTGCATTCAGGAGGGTTTGTGTATAACTTGTAAAAATGCGAAAGAGACAGGTAAGGATGAACAAACCAGCTTTGAGCCCCTATTCTCGCGTAGCCAGACCCTAACTCGCCTCCATTAGTTTCCCTGGGCCACACAGGTAAACCATAGGTAGGACTTTCCATGGTTAGCTATTATGGGGAAGACTACGTGGAGAAGGGACTGGTCACGCGAGACCACACATGCAAAGTTCAATCACGTGACAGTGCAAATGGCTACCCATAACTCTGATTTTCAGATTTTGCAAGCCAAAGTTGTTGTTGTTGGCAACATGGGGTAAGTGCCTACGATAGTATAATCGTATCTCTTGTATTATGACGAGATGCTGATATCACATGTTGCGTGTACCATTACTTCTCGTCTCCTGCAGTGTTGGAAAAACGAGTATTATGAAACGTTACTGTAAAGACAGCTTCCAATTACAGGAAAAGTCCACAGTGGGAGCAGATTTCGCCCTCAAATCCGTAGACGTGGACGACAGATCAGTGTCGTTGGAAGTAAGTGGATGATTCTCATTTCAACCCATCCCAGGTAGCTTCCAAGGTACCATACATGTACACTGTGAGGGCGTCGCTAGTGTGTAGCGCCAATTAACGCCCGCTCAATGACAAGGCAATGTTCGTTGGAATTTGAAACAGTGGTTGATATCTCCCTTTAGTAAACAACACTAGTCGCCCACAGCATAGATACTCTATACCCCACAGAAACGTGAAATGGCTAGTCTATTGATTTCCAAGATGCTATTGTAACATTCCGTATCATCCTTTCTCAATATCCCGAGGGGTTTGGGTGACTTCCTTCACTATGGTATTCCTCACCTCACCAGCAGCCTGGAAGATAGCCCTCTTTGCTAGCACTATCATCAGTATAAATTGAGTTATTTTTTATTCCTGTCTCCTTTATTGTCAGCTGCTTGGCTGTTTAAATTCTTTAGGAAGGGATATTCTAGTGGTGTACTATATATTGCGATTGTATGTATGTTTGGTAGTGTACTCGTGAGGCCTATGGAGTATGGTTAGGACATACCCAAGCCCGTACACATGGGGGTATGTTGTGCAGTGGAACCCCTCTATTACAAACCTCTGAATTGCAGAAACCTCTATAATAAAGACACCATTCTGTGTCCCAGTGTAGTACTGTAGTGTTTTAAGTGACCTCTGAATTGAGGACACCTCTGTAATAAGGACTAAAATCAAGGTCCCAAAGTGTCCTCAATAGAGAGGTTCCACTGTATTCATATGACTATTAGGTCACTGAAGTTCAAAGCCCATGCATGGATTTAAAACCAAATCCAGGGTTTTCTGAAGTTCCGTCACTCTGTTTTGTGACAGTAGTCCTTCGTTGTCAATTGCATGGAAAAAACCTTTTTGTAACTCCTGCCTATGGACCTACTCACATAACATGCATCCTATATATTCAGATATGGGACACAGCTGGACAGGAACAATATCGTGCATTGGTGAGGGAATTTTATCGAGGAGCCCAGGCCGGTGTGATTGTGTTTGACGTCACCAATCGAGAGTCGTTTGATAGCCTCAGTGAGTGGTTGGAGATTATGAGGAGTGAGATTGCCGAACCCATTCCATTTGTGATATTAGGGAACAAGGTAGATTTGAAGGAAGGAAGAAAGGTTAGAATGTGTGTGTGTGTGTGTGTGTGTGTGTGTGTGTGTGTGTGTGTGTGTGTGTGTGTGTGTGTGTGTGTGTGCATGCGTGCATGTGTGTGTGTGTGTGTGTGTGCATGCGTGCATGTGTGTGTGTGTGTGTGTGTGTGTGTGTCTGTGTGTGTGCGTGTGTCTGTGTGTGTGTGTGTGTGTCTGTGTGTGTGTAACCACACACACACACACACACACACACACACACACAGAGAGAGAGAGAGAGTCCACTATTATATTTCTACGTCAATTCTTTTAAGATAAAACGGGATGAAGCAGAGGAGTGGTGTACGAGGAATGGGGTTCTTAACTACTTTGAGACAAGTGCTAAAGACAACATCAACCTTCAGGAGGCCTTCCTCAGCGTAGCCCGTGAGGTGATCAAGTTCAGAGGGGAAACTTCTCAGGATGCAGACACAGATGGTGACCGAACAGTGGCACTTTATGGTGGTGAAGACCAATCACGGTCTAGGGGCTGTGAGTGTTGATAATACGAATTGGTGATTCTGATGGATGTGGAATCAACATTTTAATGGGTGTAGAAGTAATTTTGAATTTCAAACTGACACTGGCAAGGCTGACGAATGATACTTGTAATATTTTCCCAGTCAGCTTTTCTAGACTGCTTATTATGGTAAATGTATTCTTATACAGTGAATTTGTAAGATTGAAGCATTACTTGTGCAAATTTATTATGCAATTATTGTCATGTGATGTGGTATAATGATATATACTCAGTAAAGAATACTTTATGTATTAGGTATAATTTGTATACACAGTTCTTTTGTGCTAACTGTTCGGATATGATGGAAACGCAGCTAGGTATTATAACAATATCATGTCACCATATCTTAACGATGTGTTTTAGATTTCAAGTATAATTAATCTTATAACCCCTGCAAGCTCAAGACAATGTAACTTAGCTTAGCTATACTGTATATACAGTATGTAGATTTGGTTGGGTCAAGGACAGCATATTGTTATAAGATACTCCGTGGTGCTGTATGTGGGGTCAAATTCTGGTCATAGCACCATGCACACTTTCTGAACCTACAAGAAACTGGTCAAAACACCTCCTTGGGAGGTTGTGTATACTTGGTGGCGATTGTGGTATACTATAATATTATGTGATCAAATAATACGTACGTATACAATTATCTGATAATCTAGTCGTGTGCACTTTCTTGAAAATAGCTGCGAAAATACTGAAAGGTAGTAGTTATTGTTATAGCATTGATTGATAACACGGTGAACACCTGCTTCGAAGGATTAATTCTTTGGCTCAAGGGGAACACCAAAGAGCCCGTTTCTTACCAGACACTACTCGAGGCACTAATAAGAAAATCAGATTTGTCATCTTGCGCTACTGATCTCGAGGGAAAGCTGAAATCGTTATCAAGGTTGATTATGTGTATATACATAAGATATTATGTTAAATATATCATTCGTTACACTCAGTATATACAAAGTTTTGCTATATTTTGTCGACCTGTTTGGTATTTTATATGTCATAATACTCTCGTGCTCATGTCGTAACCACTAAATATCCAGCTAATTATAATACAGAATGTGTTTTCCAGGACACTGATCCTTTTGGGTAGTCAATTGCATCACAACAAGTAATTCAAGTTCAAAAACCCATGGAGCTGCCGCCCCACAGGTGATGATGCCCCGATGATGTATATTAATTAAGGAATTACAATAATGTGCATATGTACCTAAAATAAAGGTAACATCTCTGGAAGGCTATAATGGATCTACAAACTGTCAAAGACTGCAAATGTATGTGTTTATTATGTACATGTACTACATGTTGTGGAGCTCAAGTGAAGCTACATGTGTGCATAATACTGGCCAGGAACAGTGTGTATCATGGATAAGGTACAGTGTAACTTGGAATTCCTTCCTTTTGTTAGCTGGACTCCACTCATGACCAAACCACGATAAGCCAAGAAGACGCCAAGATGAATTCCGAACAACCAGGATGGTAGTTGTCAGCAAAACAGTCTCAGAAGACTGGAGTAAAAACGCGAATGTATGTATGTAATCTATGGTTTGTTCGAAGAGGAACATCAAAATTTTCACTATCTGTTCCACATATGCCATCAACCTGGATATGATGCATAACATGTGTAGTGTTGTCCATGAGTACGTCCCTATGTATGTGCATGTGTTGTGATAGGTAGTGCTTGTACTTGTGAGGTTTCTGTCTGTGTATCATCCCACCTTTAGTAATTTCTTGTTCTCATCAAAATGTACACTTTCCGCATTATCCATCATGGTAGGGTGTTGATTCTCACTCTATCGCTTTCTTCTTTGGTGCATGAGTATATATCAACATTACTCTGAAATATCATCTTTCAATGTCCTGTTTTCTATATCTCAATATCCATGTGCTGTACTTCCAGCTACTGTCCAGAATATATCAACACCAACAAGATGCTTTAAAAGTTGTAGTCATTGGCGATAGCGGGTGAGAACCTACAAAATAATAATGTGTCTTTATGTGTTACTAGGAATACTGGATATATGGAAATGATGTTGTATGTGTGTACTGATACTTCTTCTGTCATTTGCAGGACTGGTTACCGTAAAACATCCATTATTCACCGTTATGCTGACAACTCTAATACATATCACCCCACACAGTCCACAATATATCCGGATGTCTCAGTTCAGACTATAGAAGTGGCCAACAAATTTGTGGAGTTAAAAGTGAGTGGAGATTAAGTGCAGTTCTTTGTTTTAGTTTTGTTAGGTACAGTTGAGACATCAGCATACAGTGAAACCTCGATAATTTACCACAATTGGGTGTCTCAGTTTTATGGTGGATTGGCAGGGTAGGTGGATTAAAATTTGAGCCTACTACACACTAGTATGTGCTCATATATATATTTCCACACCGGAAGCATAGGCGGGCAGACGACCAACTTGTAAGTGTGGTTCGAGCCTGAGCGAGCCCCAATTACTGATTCGCAAAAATATCGCCTATGGACAGGTATTAAGTCCAAGCCAGCATTTAGAAGTCATTTTTGGCTGATTTTAGATGTAAGATTACTACTTACAAGTGGAGAGAACCCTGTGAAGTGGCGAACTGGCAAAAGGTCAAAATATTAAAGGTCAATTTTTTGGCTTCTTTTTCTCTACAAATTTTTAGACAGAGCTACTGATAGGCTAGAGCTATGGAGATAATTTCACACAAACGATTTCAATTCTATAGAGTGGAGTGCTCTTTCCTACTCTTGTCACCATTGTACTACATATGATGACTGCGGCATTTCTGGCATTATTCGGCGACTGCCTCATAGTAATATGCCATTTTGTTCAATAATTATGAATAATGCCTCCTTCATAACAATGAGTCACGATGGCTCAGGAGCACATGACAGGTTTTATTGCGGCATTTCCATAATTGTCTGAATAGAGCATGTTGCAGACATCAGTCAGTGCCTGTACGTGTGTACCTTTTTAATGCCAGCTACTGTGCATCTATGCTGACCCCTGCTAACAGGGCAAGCTTAGGTGAGCCCCTTCAGACTCTGTCTGAACTAGTATTAGTATAATATATTGTACATTAGTATATATTATAGTATATAATATAATAGTATTATGTCACTGTCACCTTGCCAATTATTAATTAACACACTCTGGTAATGCTTTGTGATACAATGAAGACTACATTAACATTGGATGAGCTAATAATATTGAAGAGCCTATACAGAACTATAGAAATAGCAGTGTTAAAGTAATAGTGATGATGGTGAGGTTATGATAGTGTTGATACAGCTCAAAATCGATAACTGACTCCAATTCCACCAAATGGATTCATGACCCCAGTGTACAAGGAGCTCCCTCCTCTTTCACATTTTTCCAAACTTTTATAAATACCAAATTGGGTGCCATATCTCTGGGGAACTTCAGCTTTGTAGATGTCTATTTGTGTTGCTTTGTCACGTGGGAGGTCTCCTATGACAGTCTCTCTTATGACTGCTGTGTCTGATATTGCCTGGACAGCGACAATGACGGGTGAATCTGTAGTGGGACAGATAAATTGTACACAAGCAGCTTGAGTGTTTGATCCAGAAGGTTCTGTTGGCTTCTGCTCTCCCTTCATCCAACTGTAGGCATCTCTTGAATAGCGATAGAGGGACCTGACAACTGATCGACGAGTGGTTGGACCAATTGTTTGCACTTTGAACCAACATTTTTCTTCACCTGGGGGTGTGGGTTTGGTTGTTGTGGTTGACCCCTCAGCCCACAATCGGAGGTCTAACTGGGGTATCAGACTACAGTCCACCTTAGGATCACTGGCACTGAATGCATCTCTCTGTATCTTTCCAATGTCAGGAGATGCATTGCAAATCACGCCTGAAAGAGTAGCTTTTTCCCTGATGTCTGCTAATTGCGCTGGTGTGAAGACCCCGGGATTTTCATACCAAAATCTGTCTCCATCTCGCATTCCTAGGAAGGTGAAGACCCAAATACAAGCAAGTGTTGGTCCCAAAATGCCCCCAGGAAGTGGTTTTTCAGCTATTCCAGCCGGCCACAGGTCCACATCATCCTCAGAGCCGTACAGTTTTACAAATAGATCCCGTGTTTTACTATTGGCAAACTGCCCAAATATGCCCAGTTCACGCCTACAGAAGTTCCTGAAGACCCTATATGATGGGATACCGTGGTCACGTCCTCTTTGGATGTTGATGGCAGTAAGATCCATTCCAATTCTCCGTTCGCTACTCTGAGCAAACAGTCTAGTTGTCAGGACTCTGGTCACAAACTCATCCAATTTTCGAGATTGGGATGCCAAAATTCCTCTCAGCAAAGGCTCTGCTCCTCCTCCTCTGATGAGTTCATCTGGGTTGAAGAAGGCTAATTCCAAATTTAACGGACCTTCAGGGATACTCTGTCCATTTGCATCCAACCTCTGAAAGAAGGGCTGCACTTGACTGTGACCGATACGGAAAGCTGCAGCAGCAAAAGCATTTACGAGGTTGCCATCAAGTGCAGGGTTATACCCTTTATATGGTCCAATATTTTGATCAAAAAATTCTCTACCAAGCATTCGGGGAAGGTAGGCATTGTATGTGATGGCCTCCACTGTGGCATATACAATCTTTCTTGTTTCCTGAAATATCCTCTCATCGTCCCATCTTGGATTGAGTGCTGCCAGTCTGCGGGCAAGGTTATTATGGTAACGAACCCAAATGGTGTGCATGGCTGTCAACCCTTCCTGCTCGTTGGCCCGAAGATCTCCACCTCTGAAACACGGTCGAGGAGGCAGGCAAGGCACCCTAGGATCAGGGTCCAGAGGCATGAAACGTTGGTTACGCCCATTAACAGATATAAGTGATTCAAGAAGACGACCCCCTTGAAACTCTCTCAGCAATGGTTGTTCTTCATCAAGAGAGCCGTACACCATGGACGCATCCAGCCAACTTGTGATTTGATTGAGCTGTTCACGCGGGTTGAATATTCCAGGTATGCGTGGCCTACAAACTGCAGCTGCTCTTTCAAAGCGAAGACAGTCACCAGCATTTGGCGTGTTGAGACCGAAATCAGGGTCATCATCTCTAACTTGAATGGGAATACATTCTCCAACAGGGTCACACCCCTCACACTCCTCCTCTTCGGGCGCCAGCGTACTGGCCTCAATGAGGTAGGCAAAATCATGGTCAATGAAATGCCCCCATTGCATCAGCATCAGAGTAGCATCGGGTTGATTGTCGGGCATATCCCGGATGATTTGCTGGGTGATTAATCTAGCTGATGGCCGTGGTGGTGCAAAGGGTTTGGGATTACTGAGGCTAAATGTCTGGCTAAACCCTACTGGCTGTTGGATTCCATCCTCATATCTAGCAGGTAATAATCTTCGGAAAGAGCTGAAGGCAGCTCCCTCCAGGGGATTTCCCAGGTCGTTGCATGTCCCATTAATGGACCGGTACTTCACATTGGGGTCACAGCGAGGAGGAGCCACATTACACAGGGATGCTTCCATCAGTTCATTCATCACTTCGGTAGGAATACCTTCCCCAGGACGTCCAGTCCAACCACGTGCACGATCAATCCGTTCAACCATGACCTCCAACATTTTCCTACTGTCTGCAATTTCTCTAGCTCCTCTGCAGTCCCTCTTAAAGAATCTTCGGAATACAATGTTTGCAGACAACCTTTTGTAGTCTATAGGGGTTTCTTTCATCTTCTCCCTCATTGCTCTGGCTCCATCCATGATGGTTCGAGCTTCATTTATGACATTTTGAATGTTAGTAGGATTACTGAAGAAGTTGCTGAAATCTGTAAGTCAAGGAGAGTAAGACAGCTCAATCTTTAAGATAATATTTTATAATAAGATCAATAGACTAATGTGTCTAACAAAAACACATGTTACTTGAAGGTACTTTACTGAAATTTTGTTTGTGTTATAAATAATACTTGCACCAGAGCAATCCCTCAGCTGGTGATGACATGCAAGCTTGCCACTGGTGTGTGTGCTCTACTCACCTTGTCCAAGTGTAACAACAGTCATGCACAATAACACGGCTAACAGAGTGGCCCGCTTCAAGTCCATGGTAGCTGAGGTCTGGTACTGCTAAGATCGACGCTGATTCATGCCACCCTCCACTTGCTCTTATAACAGCTCTAGAAGCCATTTTATTTGCATGTAACATCCTGCATCCTGATATCTTACATGATCACATCCGCTTCAGAACTTCTGAAGCTTCAGAACAGAACATGACTTCCTGTCGAATGCTGAAAGGCATTGTTTCACTGTTTACACAAATTCTTCCTCTTGGTATATGTATTCAGAATCCTTTTCAATGTGTAATGGTCCCAAGATGGTAGTTGTCAGTAGCAAATTGCGTTGCTATACAACAACAATCAGTGAAGGGGTTTTCAAGTAACTTCATAACTTTTATTGACTCATTCAGTTGTGATCCTCCACCAGTGGCTTCCTCTCATCCACTACAACAAACAACATGTTTACTGTTCCTTTCTCACATCATTGAGGTCAATCAAGTCTTTATCTTGTTAACTGTGTGGGCCGGGATGAATAGGCAGCCATCAGGGGTCTTAGCTCATGATCATGCTCATCCACTTTCAGTAATGAGATTGTTCCGAGACTCACTGGTCCCAACAATGACATGACACAACAAAGAGTGTGTAGGTGATCCTTGTGATCCTACATCTTATGTGCTATTGAATGATGTACGATTGGAACATGGATCATTGAATGATTGATAGCTGATGATATGTGAACTCCATATAACCAGTGTTAATATTATTGGGACATGCATAGATCACTAGATGATGCAATAATATTATTAATTTCATCATAATATTTAGGACATCATGGTATTTTGGGTTGTCAGTTCAATCCACTGACAAACCTGTAGTCGGTAAAACAAACACAATCACAGACATCTGAAGACAACCATTGCATGTACAAGGATACATACACAAGCACTACAGTATGTGAATTTAATTGTGTTCAAAACAATAACTGACAATATAAACACTAATTTCTGTCAACTGTTTAATATTTCCTCTCTATAATGTCTCTTTCAATTTGCCATAGGCAGACCTCCAGTGCTTCCACTTCATCCAATCGGTTTGCTTTGTGAGCCTGCTTGATGTAGCCCACCAGATGCTGGTATTGGAGCAGGAAGGGATCGTTCTCCTCTTTAATTACAGGGTTTGACTCAGGAATCCATGCCACACTACCGGATTCTCCCCTCCTCCTGACTCCGTTCTGACCAGAAGGTTCTAAGCCGCGTGATACATCACCGTCCACATACATGGTAGATTGCATTTTCCACTGTAAAGCAGCTTCTTTGCGCTCTCTCTCTCCTCCACTCTGCTTCTAGTCTCTCCCTTTCCCTGGCTTCTCGCATCTCCTGCAACTCCTCTGGTTGAGGTAAAGGCTGCAAGCAGATCATGTTTGCTTGTAGGAACACAGCTGCTGACTGGCGGATGTTCTTGTACAACCGTTCTTCTCTAGGAGTAATGGGTGTCTTTCCTGGAGCATCACACAGCGAGAGAATCCATTTACTAGTGAATAGCAACAGAGCATGGGTCAGCGAATGTCAAGGAAGCGAACACAAGACGTGTGCACCTAATTCCATCAAACCTTTCACAAGCTTTGACTATCCTAACCCTCTCCACTTGAGCTCTCTGTCCAGATTAAAAGTGGTTTCTACCGCACTATGAGGAAGTGGGGTCAGTAGTGGGGGTTAGGGTTAGTAATGGATGTGTATCAGCAGTGGAGGTGTGTCAGTAGCAGAGGTGTGGTCAGCAGTGGAGGTGTGTCAGTAGCAGAGGTGTGGTCAGCAGTGGAGGTGTGTCAGTAGCAGAGGTGTGGTCAGCAGTGGAGGTGTGTCAGTAGTGGAGTTGTCAGCAGTGGAGGTGTGTCAGTAGCAGAGGTGTGGTCAGCAGTGGAGGTGTGCCAGTAGCAGAGGTGTGGTCAGCAGTGGAGGTGTGTCAGCAGTGGAGGTGTGCCAGTAGCAGAGGTGTGGTCAGCAGTGGAGGTGTGTCAGCAGTGGAGGTGTGTCAGCAGTGGAGGTTTGGTTAGTAGCAGAGGTGTGTTAGCAGTACTTGGGCTAGCAGTGGAGGTGTGCCAGCAGTGGAGGTGTGTCAGCAGTGGAGGTGTGGTCAGTAGCAGAGGTGTGGTCAGTAGCAGAGGTGTGGTCAGTAGTGGATGTGTGCTAGCAGTGGAGGTGTGTCAGCAGTAGAGTTGTCAGTAGTGGAGGTGTGTCAGCAGTGGAGGTGTGTCAGCAGTGGAGGTGTGCCAGCAGTTGAGTTGTCAGTAGTGGATGTGTGCTAATAGTGGTGTGCTAATAGTGGTGTGCTAGTAGTGGTGAGCTAGTAGTGGAGAGATGTAGATAAGGCAGTTCAACTCACAGAAGAGATTCACAAATATGCAAATAATTTGGTTTTAAAGAGTTGATTTCGTCTTGCACTTCAAGCATGTGCTGGAAGGAAAGGAAGGAAACAACAGTATGTATATGCTACTATACTAGTACATACAAGCACGCACGCACGCACGCACGCACGCACACACACACACACACACACACACACACACACACACACACACACACACACACACAACTGCATGTGAAGGAGCTGCCTGTTGACTGCAGTCACTGGCACACAGGTTACTCAAAGTGTGGAGTCTGACCACTGGGGAAGGTACTTCCATGGCTTCTTTAACCACCATTAGCTGCCTGTCATGGGATGCAGTGAAAGCAAGTATTGTAGTGCTGAAGGACCACCAAATATGTCTCTGCTGGCAAATTCAGCACATCACACAGGACATAGGCACAATAGAGTTACCATATTATACCCTTTTCACATGGACGCCGTGAAGCGGGCCGAACCCGAGTCGAACTTGTTTCAGTGCGTTCACATGACGTCACGAAGCCACAAAACATTCTTCTAGAACTAGAAGACGCGGGGACACTCGGGACATCTTTTGAAAGGCAGGGAACGACGAGGAGAGCAGGGTCCTCCTTCGGCGAGTCGGGCATTTCAGGACCTGGGTGTTCCGCGTTGGGCGCCGTCGGTAAGCTTAAAAAGATCAACAGGAAGGCTATCAGTGTTTTTACTTACGGAGTTTCGATTTCCCATTGCGCCGAAAGAGGGTTCGTCAATTCGTCGTTTGGGAGCTCGAATTGGTACCGGTCAGCCATAGTGACGTCCATATTGGCAGACATTTGTATACATGACGTGCAGTCTACGTAATCGAAAAGATGGCTTTTCTACGGATTTCCATTACTCATTAAATTAATTTAGTTGTAGAGACGACTGGTTCTCATGTAAAAAGACTTCAGCTTTGGATCAGGTAAAATGAACCAACCTACTGGCCATATATGGACTGCATGGTGACATCGGCATAGCGTCATACTCGCTCTGTTACTGTAGTAGGGCATAGATAGGCGTAGGGGTTAAGGGTACGGTTAGATCTGGGATCCTTTTCTGAACCAACTTGAATATTACAGGTCAAAAAAGATCCCAGATCTAACCCCAGTGAACCAACTCTACCTACTACCACTAGCCTGACATCATCAATCCATATGGCCAGTGGGTCCATTAACTTCTTTTTACCTGATCCCTAGAGATTTTTGTCCTCATTGTGAGATGATTGTTCTTGCTAAGCACTTTGCAGTGTTGTGCAACAGCTGTAGCTATTGGTATCACATCAAATGTATAAATATGTCTGAACATACCACACCTTAACAAGCAAAATAAAGTGAACACACTTCAATCAATCACAAAAGAAACACAAAATTGATGCAGTTGATGCAATGTGAGATTTGAGCTGTCTCAGAACAATTACAAATGGAATCATGCATGCATCCACACATCATGCACAAGTGGACACAAGGAAAAGTCTTGAAACATACTGTAATGAGTTGTTGGGTAATGAGTGAAAGTTCCACAACCAATCATGATCATTAGAACCGATTTCTTTGCACATTTAAGTTGTCAAGAAATGTGGTCACGTATAACATTACAAAGCATGCAAAAGATGTGACTGTGACAAAAGTTCTCCAAAATAGTACTCCCAAAGAAACAATATGGCATAGTTGTTAACCGCCAGAAAAAAATTAGAGACACACTTTTAGTGCCGTGTCTGGTCTTTTTCAAACAAAACGTTGACATGAATTCAGTTACAGTATAATATTGAAGAAGATGATGGAGCATTAAATTGACTTCCCAACCTTGAATGATGAAGCTAAAGTTGTATTGATTCTGACTGCTGCATGTCGAAGTCCAACAATTCTGAAGAAGATCTATTCTTTGTGGACTGTCAGATTTGTTCCTAATCATGTTTTTTGCCTATATTACTGTTTTTATCTGTTTATAAGTGCTTCATTGAATGTTATGTTCTAGTGTCTGTAATTTTGACATGTTGCACTATAATTATAATAATATTATCATCAGATTCTATCTATCTATATTAATATGGCAAGATACGGACAGATTCTACTTCACGTAGCAAGGTCCTGAACCACGTTAACACCTTGTTAATCTTATAATCCCTGCAAGCTCAAGACAATGTAACTTAGCTTAGCTACACTGTATGCATGTAGATTTGGTTGGGTCAAGGACATGCAGCATATTATTGTTATAAGATACTCCGTGGTGCTGTACGTGGGGTCAAATTCTGGTCATGTATACTTGGTATAGCGTTTGTGGTGTACTATATTATTATGTGATCAAATACGTACGTATACATCTGATAATCTAGTCGCGTGCACTTTCATGAAAATGGCTGCGAAAGTACTGAAAGGTAGTAGCTATTGTTTAGTTATAGCATTGATTGTTGTTGAATATAATATATATTTTGAGCGTATATATTTATGATTCTGAAATACTATCATTTTGTAGATGAACCGAGAACCGCTAAACCCACGCAGAAGGACCTAGATTGGATATCAAAGAGAACTGGCGCCCAGTGGAGGAGCTTGTTGACAAATTTGGGCGTGGACTACGACATTATCGAAGGGTATTTACAGAGAAATGTCGGTAATACGGTGAACACTTGCTTCGAAGGATTAATCTTTTGGCTCAAGGGGAACACCGAAGAGCCCGTTTCTTACCATACGCTACTCGAGGCACTAATAAGAAAATCAGATTTGTCATCTTGCGCTACTGATCTCGAGGAAAAGCTGAAATCGTTATCAAGGTTATACAAAGTTTTGTTTTATTTTGTGATTGAGTGGTTGGCTGTGTGAGTGAATTTCAGTATAGGTTAGCCCTCAGGTGTTTAAATCGTTAAACCTTCTGTTGCCATTGCATAATTATGATGCAAGACAAGCTTGACCGTCCAAATGTAGTTCTAACACTAGTACTGCCATACAAATAGCCTAATTGTTTCGAGAACCAAGCTGCTTGATACAAGATACAAATCTTGAAGTAAGCTGTCAGTCTCTATCTACTAGATACCTGGCCCAAATGTCTCTATTCTGTAGATGCCTAACCCGACTGTACCTAGTAGGAGCGCGATCCAATTGTCCCTTTCCAGTGAAATTCTAATCGGCCTGCTCGATCTATCAATGTGAAATTTTGTTTCGGTTCATAAGTGATAAAATAATATTAAGGAGGTTATAACAGAGTCAGTTATACACCTTTGGAAGGAAGTTATACACCCTATGAATATGTAATGAGGTACGTGGTTTAGAGATAGAGACACCTGACTACATCAAAGGAAACACCCACGCATCATGGTACAATATGGCATACTGCCCGAGTGTGTCAACATTGTATTTATTATCAGTTTAAGATCTATAAATATCTAGGTAGCGTTGCTAAATAGATTTAATCATGGCTTAATTTACTTATGTTGCTTAATCATTGTAGCCAGCAATTACTGAAGGAAAACCACTGTGATCCTTTGTTGCCAAGAGGACCTACGAATTAATCAGCCAGCATGGAGGAATGTGATTACAAAACGAAAGATACTAAAAAGGAAGGTGAATGCAGCTTTTTCCTGTATATTTCATGTAGCTATAGTGCGAGTTAATTCACACTTCTGTATCGTGTACATATAGCTGGCCATCTCATTGTTAAGTAGGTGGATTTGTCACAGTATTTACGTAAAAAATCGGTATCAAAATGTGGTATTACATGTTATCTATACATGGACATGTACACAAGAAGAAAATTGCAAAAAAAATTCACATTTGAGCAATTTGGACACTCGGGCAGTGTGGCATATAAAATACACTCACCCTCAGGACTTGGTATTTTATATGTCATAATGCCCTCATGCCCATGTCTTAACCACTAAATATCCAGGTATAATTATAATACAGAATGTGTTTTCCAGGACACTGATCCTTTTGGGTAGTCAATTTCATCATGCAAGTAATTCAAGTTCAAAAACCCACAGGTGATGATGCCTTGATGATGTATATTAATTAAGGGATTACAATAATGTGCATAAATACCTAAAATAAAGGTAACATCTCTGGAAGGCTATAATGGATGTACAAATTGTCAAAGACTGCAAATGTATGTGTTTATTATGTACATGTACTACATGTTGTGGAGATCAAGTGGAGCTACATGTGTGCATAATACTGGCCAGGAACAGTGTGTATCACGGACAAGGTACAGTGTAACTTGGAATTCCTTCCTTTTGTTAGCTGGACTCCACTCATGACCAAACCACAATAAGCTAACAAGATGCCACAGTGAAGTCCGAACAACCAGGACGGAATTGTCAGCAGAACAATCTAAGAAGAGTGCAATAAAACACGCTTGAAAATAAGTACGTACATGCTTGATACTGTGCCACGTTGAATATCAGTGTGCAGCGTTACACTGTTGTCAGGCAATACCATTATAGTACGTATTTTTGTACCACATACATATGTCACGGCTGTTTCGAGGCGGAAACTTAGTTGCCAAATCCTTTGGAATGGGAATTATGAATTGGAAACTTTGGACGGACGAAAATTTACCGAACTACATTTCGAAGGCTATTATATAGCTCATTCTCATCCATCTGATATTTTAAGGGTTGAAGAGCAATAGTAAGTAATATCGTCAACATTTGAGTGCCAAAATGGACTGCTTGTGTACGCCGTTATCCACCGAAAACACTTTTCAATGAATAGACTTTCGAAGGCTCTTTCATCTTCGTCCGGGTTTTCCTTGCATATTGGCGTAGACCACTTTGTAGGGCATGCTTCGGGCATCATTTTGGTATATGACGCACTCGTGAGCGTTTTTTTTTGAATGGCAATCCAGTCGATAATAACTTGATAATGGAAATTTACATGATAATGTGTAATATAGTGCGATATTTCCATTAGATATAACTCAATGCTGTGTACATACTGTAATATTATACCTGTGTATATGTATGTTATGCATGTAATATAATACTAATTCTTGAAATCTTTACTTAATATTTTCCTCCATTTCAGTGTAGGGACGTGTTTGTAACTGGGACAATTTTCTTACACTCACATTAGCTATAGGACACACAGTCACATAGTACATGATCACATGCATATGACTGAGTTACATGGTTAAATTTATTAAATTTATTGAAATTTATGTGCATAAAATAATTATTACAACA
>OZ026555.1:1707514-1732514 GCA_964020155.1 Chondrilla cf. caribensis | reverse complement strand
TCAGAGTTTCCCTTGACTCAATTCAACTGATCTTACAAGAAAGCTGCAACGTCTCTTCCTTTTCCAGGAGAGGAGTTATGGGAGGCCTATTCAAGGTCCTTGTGCTGACAGCTCTGATGCTGTGTAGCACTCTAGCCCAAGACTATAAGTCCACTGGACACTGCTCTGTAAGTTCTCTTATGCACCAGAAGTATTTTCTGTGTGAATTGCATTTTTGTACTTGCTGTGAGAATTATTATCTCTTTTCTCTCTGTGTGTGTATGTGTGTGTGTGTGTGTGTGTATGTGTGTGTGTGTGTGTGTGTGCGTGTGTGTGTGTGTGTGTGTGTGTGCGTGTGTGTGTGTGTGTGTGTGTGTGTATGTGTGTGTGTGTGTGTGTGTGTGTGTGTGTGTGTGTGTGTGTGTGTGTGTGTGTGTGTGTGTGTGTGTGTGTGTGTGTGTGTGTGTGTGGACGTGTGTGTGTGTGTGTGTGTGTGTGTGTGTGTGTGTGTGTGTGTGTGTGTGTGTGTGTGTGTGTGGATATTGATGCTATTAATTTCTTGCACACTGTAGGATTTCACAGTATGCTCCTATAGCTATTCAGCAAGACAAGTGCACTTTGATGGAGAGGAGACACAGTCTTACAATTTCTCAGCCGAGGTGGACCTGTCCTGCAGATCAAGTTAGTAGTTCACCTGGCTGATGTATAGCTACATTGTTTGTGATCCGTACAGGCTGCATCCTGTATGTAGTGTATTTGTGGTTAACAGAATCATCTGATGTCATCGACGTTTGTGTTTTCTTTAGCTGGTACCTTTGGTGGTAAAAGTGCCACCATGTACTGTCTCCAACTCAGAAATGTCGAAATAGACTCTCAACTACTGAGTGACCCTGTCAAGTACGTACATTTATGTGTAAACATACACTGTATGTATGTACACGTATGCATGATTGAAGGATGTGTTAGAGAACTGAGTATTACTGCTACAGTACTGCTAATTGTGCAATACTTGGATACTTCAATGTAATGTAGCACTTTGTTTTAACAGGCTTATAACACATGCTGACTTATGTAGTGGTCAAATGGAGTATAAACACAATAAATACAATGTTACATACTTGGTAATGATGCTTTTGCTTGGATACTTCAAGTGAGGCCATAAACTATAGGCTTTAATAGGCTTTTAACCCAGCTGTGCTAACATTATGGTAATATACAGTATGTATATGTGCATAGTGTGTGAATACTGTATTATGTAGCACACATTGGTGTTGTCTTGTGCAGTGAGACTATTGATGAAAATGAGCCTGAGGAGCCCATCGAGGAACTCCAGAAACTGATCAACACCACTGTGGAAGATGATGGGTCCGGACACACCCGTTTCATCCCTGGAGCTCCCAGTGTGTCTCAACAGCTCTTCGACTGGGGATTCTGCTTTGTGCGGACAGGAGATGGTAGAATTGCCGATGTGATATATTCAGCGAAAGAAAACCCTCAGGTTGTGAACATCAAGAAGGGTATAGTGAGTGCCTTTCAGGCGAACTTCGAGAATGACCTCTCACGTGAAGAAACTGATGTCAGTGGTTCTCACAGAGCAAGCTACAGGTGACCGGCATGTTTGATTACATCATCGATTAGATCGATTTACACCAGTTGTCATTTTCATAATGAATATATTCCTTCACTGCATTTTTGATACTCTCAACTTTGACTCTGTGTACACCTGTAGTTTCCAGACGTCAACATCCAGAACAGCCATGTCTTTTAGTCGCTCAGTGAAAAGCAGTGATGTTCACAGCCTGGCAGGTGTTCCTAGTGGGATGATGTTGAAAACCTATGAGAGGACGGATGAAGTCTCCTATGATAGGAATATCCTCCTGCGTGCCACTGGAAGTACCACTGTGGTACTCTCCTCATTGGCCGAACAGTCTAGCCGCTCCAAAAGAGAGTCAGTTTATCTCACACACTGTTTGTATATACACCCATGGTTGGCATGTGCGTTCTGACAAAAAATTGTTTTTCACAATCATAGTGTTTTTTCTGCGAGACAACAAGAAACACCTGATCCAGATGTAGCATCCTACGATGATACTGTCACTCTTGATGATGATTTCAAGGGAGATGGGACCTATACTCTCGAGCGAATAAGGTGCACTTCACTTAGGGACCCGCTTAGTCGTATCCACAGATCAGTGGATCAGCTCTATTTTGATGAATCTAATCTCGTCAAGGACTCAGTTGTGGCTAGAATTGATCCAGGTTCATTCCAGCATGCTATAGTTGATATTAATGCATGTTTGGTGTATAAAATTATGTACAAATGAAAATGATTCATTACAAATTGAATGAGAGACTTATTTGTCAGTATGTACATACGTATAATATTCAGTTTCCTCACGATGGTGTTTAGCTGTAGTATTGTTGTGAAAATGTGATCTTTTTCTCCCACAGTGGCTGTTGATCAGGGAAGAATGTCTCGCATGAGGCGTTCTCTCCCATCCATCCTCGCAGCATTGGAACGTCTCCACAAGGATCCCCAGCAGTACAAACTAGGTTAGTGAACGACATACACTGGACTGACTGCTATAGCTAGTGTATGTTGAGGAAAGGCATATGTATTGTACTTACTGCTGTGTTTCTATTTGTAGCTAATAGTATTCACGACCTGATATCTCTTGAGAGGGAACATGGTCCCCTGCGTGGACATACCCCTGTAGCCCACGAGGTCCTCTCTTATTTGGAAAAGGTGACTTGATGGACCTCCCAACTCACAAATCCAAGCACATGCATCTACTATAATGTGTGTCTGCTCTTTACCTGTAACGTCGTGTCCTTGCAGATTGCTAGTGGTAAAGAGAAGAATGATGAAGAAATGAGAAAGCTGATTTACTCCATGCTAGCACCAGAAGGTGGAGAGCATGTCCAAAAGGTGATAATAATGTTGAAAAACTCATGCAGTGTTGCATGTAAAACTTCAGGCTCTCTGGTGTACTGTATGTAATAGTTATATCCTGGAGTGGTGATTGATGGAAAATTTATACATCAGATATGCAACATATTTTATGCAATAGAAATGTGTTTACTAATTTCCTGCCTTGTTCTCACGCAAGTAATCATAGCAATAAAACCTGTCTGGTGACCTGTGCTGTATCAATGACCTGTGCTACATAGCTTATGTACATGCACAGTTTTTCCTTTGATCCACCCCTCAACCAGGATACAAATACATATGTGTGTGTCCTGTACATGTAGAAAGGAGTAGTCTTGTTGTAGTAGTACTGTACTCATGTGTACACTGCAATATACTTACAGATATCTACCAGCATCTGTGACCACAGGCAACATGGTAAAATGATGAATGAATGTGTATACTGTGACCATCACCACATGCTTTGCTATTTACGTTACATTTTACATTGGAGTCTTCTGTCCTGGTACATTGTTGTTGTAGAAACTTGTGGACATTCTAGAGAGATTGGATTTAGGTGATGAAAGAAATGCTCTGCAGACGTATCTTGCCTTCTTGAGGAATGCCAGCTTGGAGACTGCCAAGAGATTGGATAAATTGACCAAAAAGAACAATGATCCTCTTCTTCTTGTCTTAGGGTCGTTGGCCGAGTTTGCTAATGAAGAGGTGAGTACAGTGGGCAGTATACTGACTAGTGCCTGACCGTAAGTGCTGTCGCATGTCTGTGAATGAAACAAGTATCTAAAAAGAACAATAGTCTGTATGTAGTTGACTGCATATCGCCAAGAAAGATATAACCCTGGGGAAGGGCCTATTCATACGTACACATGTGTAACTAGACTGCATTTTTAAATGCTCCTGAATCCAAACGGATTTTCCCAACAACAGTTGGAAACGTCGCAGTCCGAAATCCCTATTCGATTGTACACATGTGTAGTTGTAATCACCCTCTGTTTATTGTACTACATATATTTGCCCTTCTTCTGTGAAGGTATCTAGGGATGTTGTAAGGAGATTGGCTAAGCGTATCAACAGTGTTGATTCTACTGATATTGATGTCATCATTCACCTCATCCACGCTCTTGGGAACACTGGGTCACACTACGCTGTGAAGACCCTGATCTACTACCTTCATCACGAGGACATTGATGTCCAGATTGCAGCAATTGAGGCCCTTCGCATGCACACCAGTGACCCAACTGTCCAGTCTGCCTTCATCCTCCTACTGGAAGGCACCTACCAGGAAGAGGTGAGTGGTCATTGTAGTCCATCACTGGGTTTACAGTAGGTCGATACTGATGTCAAATGTTGATATGATGAAATATTTGAATCCAAATTGTATTGTGGTGTTATTGGTGGTACATTTGTGGTCATGAATTTTTGTAATACATACAGTCTGTACTTCAGCTAATGTTACATCATACGTGTACATTAGATTGTGGAAAGTATTGCTCAGACTCTGTTGGCTGGGATCAATGACCACTCTGTCCACCCGGAAGACAAGGGGGATTCCAGTGATCTCAATACGGCCCTCGTAGCAGCCTCTCTTCAGTCCAATAATTCCAAACTGCACGGACTAGTCAAGACTTACCTTGGGAAGGTGGGCACCAAGGAGGCCATCAATCTCATCGAGGTTCTGATGGAGTATGCCACTTCAGATCCCAGTATGGACAAGTTTGAGTATGATATTGAAGACCAAATCTCTAATGATACCAAGGTACGTATGCATGCCTACATGTATGTTTTGCTTGAAGCTTAGAATTGAATCCTCACTTGTTACAGTGTGTATTCATGGATAATATTACATACGTAGATACACAGTATAGCACCCTGAGCTACGGTTGGATGTTGCAGTGTTTGTAGACTAAGAATCTGTAGTCTTCATTGCATGATCTGTTACAGTGTCTTTCTCGTCTCTGTTATCATTGTCATCCATCATCTTCCAGCATCTTCGCTATCCATCATTATCATTTTTGTCATTACAATTGACCATTATGGTGGGATGATTTATCAGAGCTAGAGATCATTCAGCTGATACCTACAAAGTGACCTTCTGGAATTTTACATGTACAGTAGCTATGGTTTGAACGACATGTTGTGTTGTTTTCTTGTTGACAGGTGTCTAGACATCGCCGTGGATCTGATTGGGATGCATATAACACAGACTATGACATTGTTGCCAGCTACAGTAGCAGGCGAAGCGATGTTCGAACCTACCCATCACACAAGGCCTACATCTGGGGCAAGAAATTTGGTGTTTCCAAGGTGTATGCTCACTTTGGAGCTGGAGGATTTGTGGGAGCATCCAACAATGGGCAAAAATACAAGGTAAAATACATCATCCATAGTATCAAAATATGTATACATGCAACAATTAGTATATTTACTTATTGTTGCATGCATACATACTTTGATATTAGTGCTCTTAAATTGGCTGTATGTGATGTACATGTAGATATGTACAGTATGTATGTGCACAGTACAGTACAAGCAACATTTACATATTACAAATTGTACTGTATCAATTTGTATGTGATATGTGTATATGT
This sequence comes from Chondrilla cf. caribensis, assembly GCA_964020155.1. Classification (NCBI taxonomy): domain Eukaryota; kingdom Metazoa; phylum Porifera; class Demospongiae; order Chondrillida; family Chondrillidae; genus Chondrilla; species Chondrilla cf. caribensis. The sequence continues at coordinate 1,727,018 of OZ026555.1, read as the reverse complement.
ATATGTAGTTATCAGCGTACCCTGATAAGGGAATCTTTCCGTATTAATTATTCATTGATCTCATCCCTCTTGATAGATCTTTGCTAAAGGTGTTGCTAAAGGCCATGCCTTTGGCAGAACAGCCACTGCTATTCATGCTGAATACCTCCGCAGAAGAAGCTATAGCTCAGTCTACCAGAAGATCTATGTGAAAATTGTTGGAAAGACCTTGAAGAATGAGGCTAGATATGTTCCCTTGGCATGTGTGGATAAGACTTATAATCTATACCAGTCTCAGAGACTCACATTATTAAGCTTCAGATATAGCGTGTTCATCTATGTTGGCACCTTGAATTTCTACGTTTCAGTGAGTGGCATTGAAGTATCTATGGTTACAGCAATGTACAGGACATTTATTGTCAACAACAGTAGAATATATATAGGATTATTCTAACATAGAGTATGTATGTATGTACACATACGTATAATATTTTAGCCATCCATGATACAATGATTCATGTTATACATACTATGTATATATTTGATAAATCTACAATGTGTATTTTCTCTCTTATTCCCAGTTATATGTAAAGCTCTCAGTAAAAGTCCAGTTTTGTGCCTCTGAGCGTTACTATACAGCTTGTGCTACACTAATCCCAAAGATAACTCTGATACCATCTGCTGGAGCTTCAGCCACTTTAGTGGTGTGTGTGGTGTGTGTGTGTGTGTGTGTGTGTGTGTGTGTGTGTGTGTGTGTGTGTGTGTGTCTGTGTGTGTGTGACGAATTGTATGAAATTTGCATTAATTTACAAGAATGTAGTTTTAAAATGTTCGTTTCTCTCTATTCCATCTGATGTAGGCAGTAGTACGTGGTGGTATTGAAGTATCAGGCAACTTTGAGTATCAACTTGAACCAGAACTGTGCTTAAAGATTGATTTTCAGCCATCCGTCAGAATTAAACCTTGCATATCCATCTACCACAGTTGGCCCAGCAGCTATGTTAACATCTATGCCTATTATCAGTCGAGGAGATTCAAAAGAAAGTGGCCAGTGAGGATATGCTGTTCAATCCACACACACACACACACACACACACACACACACACACACTCACACACACACACACACACACACACACACACACACACACACACACACACACACACACACACACACACACACACACACACACACACAACATGCATGCACACACACGCAGAACATGCACGCACACACGCACACACACACACACACACACACACACACACACACACATACACAACATGCATGCACGCACACACACTCATGCACAACATGCTCACGCATACCCACACACACAACACACCATGTCACGTGTACACATACCAACTGAAATATGCTACACACATGATTTGTACACTTATATCTCCAGCCATGGAAGAGCTATTTTTATTGGAGTTCCAAGAGGACATGGAGTGCTCTCTCCAAGAGGTGGGATCTATCTTCTTCTGGACGCCGTGTATTGTGGAGCTCTTGCGGTGGAAGTATCAGTTGTAGTTGCTGAATCAGTATGAAGAACACAATTATTATTAATAATACGTAATATCAAATACAAGGAAATATCAATAAAACGTATGTACATGAATAACTGGTTTATGTTAGTTTAAAGGATGTAAGCTGTGATACCGGTAATTGATAATGTGTTTGATGGATTGATGAAGGAGATATACATACTGTGGTACGTTAAAACTTTCTACTCTCTACCATACAAAATGTTTTCATAAGAAATTACCACTGACAATAGTAAGATATAAGTTGTTTATTGTCACACTTGAAATGTATAATATACTACTTCCTGTCTTCATTACAATGGTCATTTGCACACACCACACACACACACACACATACACACACAAGTAATATTATGAACAAATAGAATGTAAAGTACGTAATGGGAACAAAGAGTTTAGTAGCACAATCATAATAACAGCATTTAATGCAATCAATGTACAGATACACTGGTAGGTATGCACACTTGAATGAATGGAAGAGTTCTATACATACATACGTCGAATGCCTTGAGCATGTATGTATGTATGTACAGTATGCATAGCATAGCAGTATGGTTGCAATGTATATTTTTGTTTTCAAGTACAGTATCTATACGTACACGTATGTATGTAGGATCAAATTGGTGTATTTTCAAATTGATAATCTGGGTTACTGCTAGTACTGTGGCTACATAAGAATAAAGGGTTCCTATTTTCCTCACCTAATGAATGGTGATTTACAATTGCATACACACACATGCATAAATGTACACACCACACAGACTTGTATGTATATTGTACATGCACACGCACATGTACACACACACGCGCGCGCATGCACACATGCACAGTAATGGTCTATACAGTGCATGCCTTGAACAGATTTGTTTGTACTGTATGTATGTACATATGTACAGTATCCATACATGGGTATGTAGGAATATTGATCTATGCAGACTATATTATAACAATATTGTATATACAATGGTATGTTGACTGTGAAAGGAAATCCTAACAATGTATGTAACCATTATACTGTTTACATACATACAAACATGCAACTGGGAAAGTAACTGTACATCCACTGTTCATAATTATAATGTGTATATATGTACGGTGGCACTCGGTTATTATACCACACATTAATATGCCAAATTACTTAATCTGCCACAAAGTTCTAGAACAGGTTTATTAGTAAGGTGGAAGTATATAAAGAACAAATTGGATACTATCAATTTACCTAATTCTAACATAATGATCATGAGTGGGTGCTACTGTATAATGCATCTCTCCTACACAGTGAAAGCATAGATAATAGAACTACGTAACGTAGCTCTATTATCTATGGTGAAAACAGGTCTTTGGTCACATTTGGTTGCATCGAAATAAAGAATAAAGATGGCATCATTACTTGCACAACAACATTACTTGTGTGAATTTATTATATCATTAATCAATATTATGTATTATAACACATAATACATAATAACTATACGGGAAGTTTATATAATAATATAATAATATTATTATGTGCCATACGCAAAGAAGTGAAGGTTTAACGTAGTCTCGTGTAGCCCAGACCTGCTTCTTGCCATTTCTATAATAATGACATCATATGCAATTGCCGACTGTAATTAATCATAATCATGTCTGGGCTATATATGCGAGACTAGGTTTAATGTGCTTTAATTTTAAGTGGAGTTATATTGCATTGGTGTACATCAAATACCCCCCAAGGGCAATATCAAATAAGCGGCTACAGCTATGTTAAACATGTTTTCTTTTCAAATAGCCATAGACTGGAGTATTTTTTGCATTCCCACATCATGTCAGATCGGTGCCTATTATGTTGAACTCTGATTATCTATCATTTCATCAGTAATTTTCTTCAGTTGAAATCAAATAAATTTCAATAATTTAGCCTTTTGTCTATGTGCTCAAAGGATGAGAACAATACTCAAAGCATTGCCTTCATATACACGGGTGATAACTTCAGATAACTGTCACTTTTGATAATTATCACTTCTGTGATTACAGGGTGCCTAGTGCATATAGTAGCCACTGGCTAAAAGTTTCCCCCGAATAAATAAGCTATCCAAACAATTGACTTGTACCTATCAATAATAATATTATTATTGATTCTAATTGGTTTATTTTTACCAAAGTATCTTATAACATGTACTCTTGGTATCCAAAATTGTAATAAGCTACTAAACAATCTCTCAAGACAGCTCAGCTGATTATGAACTATATATGGGCGGCCGCGGGTCCTGTACTGTGTATAAAACTGCACAGTAAAACAATGTAATATTAGTATGATAATGTAATAATAATATTATGTTATGTTATGTATAATATTATATTGTATAGATGACAATAAACAGACTTAATGCAACAATACATGCTACGAATTATAAGTTAGATTAATTTAAGATAAGTTGAATAATAATGATAATTACCAATACAAAAACCTAGTGGTTTAGTTAGATTTTTTTCCATTCGGTAGGGGAGTCTCTTTGAGGTTAGCCCACACACTTAATTGTTTCGGGCTCACAAATTAAGACATTTTGGCCAACATGTGACTTCTTCGTGTGCAAAGCCCATCGAAGCGTCCAACCTCAATCTGTCTGCCCAGCTGGCATGGGACACGAATGTGCTACATGGTGACGTGGATGATTTTGTTTGTGCTCAATCTTGGCTGGCAGTGAGTAGCCTATGGAAAGAGAATCTAGCTCCTCTCAGGCACATAATGGTGGAATCTAGTAGTGAAAAGAATACTCTGCACTTGAGCAGGCCCAATGTGGTAGTGTAAGGCTGTGAATGCTTGATGGGCAGTAGGTCTGCCAGTCTCTTAAGAGCAACTGTTGTTATCGGGCTCCATCCTCCACTTGATGAGAATACAAGAGGAGTGAAGGATCTCTGTTCAATGTCAATGACTCACCTCTCATATTTTCTCTTTTTTCTAACTCATATTTCTGGTAATTACAGGGTGTTGTTGTGGATTTGCAATTAGATGTGCATGGCGAATGTGGGTTGAAAACTCTTACATCAAATATGTGGCCATCTTACTGTCATCCCAAAAATTCTCAGCCTTGATATGCAAGCCTTGCTCCATCATCAAAATTTGCTCCTTGATATGGAAAAGTCTTGTTAGAAATGGGCTGGAGTGTGGGTTAGACTGCAACATTGGGGTATGTACTTCTGTAATGAGTTGAGCAAGTAGATCCCTAATCCGGTTATGCTGTATAGTGGGATATGTGCCTCTTGAGCAACTGAAGGCATGACTAATACTAAATACTTGGATCACCACAAATGCACTTGGGGGCAGCCTTGGTGGTCTCCACCCATATCGGAAGTAAACATGATGGCATCACAGAAAGCTTGCTTGTGCAGGTTGAAGGTTAGTCTGAATAAGTATACGTACCTAACCTAACCTACTTACTATACAGTAACAGCGAGGTTCTTCGCATAGTGCACACCTTATTATGATTACGATGATTATGATTATTTGCGCCAATCCGGTCAACAGTCGTAATCAGTGCATGAGGCGCTGGTTGGTACCTTGGGTCATCTGACCGTGCAAATGGCCGCCAGGAGAACTAAAGTTAAGACGTTGGTGACCAAGATTGTAGTAGTTGGCAACAGCGGGTGAGGGCCTACAGCAATGTAATTGTAGCTTCGCGTGCTACGACCCGACCCTGATATCGAATGTTGTGTGTTTCAGTATTCCTTCCGTGATCCGCAGGGTTGGAAAAACGTGTATCGTCAAACGCTATTGTGAGGGGAACTTCTCGTCGGACACAAAGTCCACAGTGGGTGTAGATTTCCATGTTAAGACGGTAGAAGTGGACAACAGACCCGTTTCATTGGAGGTAAGTAGATGCTCCTCGTATCCGTCGACGTATTTTGCAGTTTCCGAATCCATTCTTAACACGGTACAACTTGCTTATACTAGCTATAGTAAGTACCCTGGTTAGTACAGTACATAATTCTACTGATTCATACACTTCACTCAGTCCCTAGCTCATGTACATTACTGATAGTAAGTACCTCCGATAAGAAGTACAGATTTGGTGTGTCCTTTAAGGTACTTAGCCCCCCCCAAGCAGGTTGGACTGTAATGAGCAGTTGTTCAGGACAATAGTGAGAATAATAATATGTTGCAAGTACAACCCTCAATTGTCCATACCGTATATAGAGCATGTAGTGCAGTCTAAACCTTATGTTAAGGACTGCTTGTATGTAGTACAGCGAAGCCCGTATATAAAAACACCCAAACGGCCAGTAAAAGGTGGTCTTTGCAATGATATTGTGTACAGTAGAACCTCATTGAGACGAACACCTTTAAGACAAATTTCTGCTTAACTCAAACCAATTATTGAGCATTGTTGGTTAGCTGTAGTAGTGTACATGTAGTAAGCACATCCCAATATGAAGAATATCCGATAACAAGAACTCATTTTGTGGTCCCTTGAAGTTTGTCTTAATGGGTTTCTACTGTATATCTTCGTGTGCTTTGCTGTAGTTGAGTAGTAGTAGTAGTAGTAGTAGTAGTAGTAGTAGTAGTAGTAGTAGTAGTGTGTGTGTGTGTGTGTGTGTGTGTGTGTGTGTGTGTGTGTGTGTGTGTGTGTGTAAGAGATTCATATGTATAGTGTGCCTGTGAATAGTGGGTAGCCCACTAACGGCCACTTAAGGCAGGTGGTCTTTGTGTGGAGGTGGTCGCATGACAGGTTCCGCTGTGCACGGTAATGGTGCTAGTGGTCTGGACTGCAAGGTGGCTCCACGGTTCTGAAGTGGCAGTAGTGGTGGTGGCATGTGAGGTTGCCAGGTGATAATGAACATCCACAGTGAAAGTGTATTGAGTGGAACATTGCAGGGAGTTCAGCGACTGGAGCATGTTGGTACAGTGAATACTCCGCCGTTAACCCACCGCAATTCGTTTCAAAGAATATGGTGGATTAACGAGTTTGGCGGACTAACTGGATATTCATTGGTACTTGTACATTATATTGATACTGGGAAATTGTGGTGGATAAAGTGGTGGTGGATTAACGAGAATTCACTGTATCAGTGTTGGGCGAGTCCTATAGCTCACACACAATATTTGTCTGTTGTGAAAATTATGATTATCACAATTATCGAATAGTACACAAAATAGAAGGTCTTTTCTAACATAACAGTAAATACGTTTTCTATGCAATTGCTTTAACTCACAGTAAATATATTATGTAATTAAAACATTGGATAGGCATGATTTTAACCAATAATTGTGTTCCAATGTTAATTGCGATGTAAATTTCTTGACGATATGATAATCGTCCGTGCCAAATATCACGACTAATGTGATTGTTGAATACCACCACTACTGGGCCGGAGTGTGGCCTTGTCAGTCGCAACCTACGTCCTCCAATCTCCAGAGTGAGATGCTCACAAGTGTCTTACGATAACTGGCACAAGACCTCACTGAATAGATGTCTCCGTGTTACATTAGCAGTGTATTCTTGGTGTCTTTCTATGGCCAGTATAAAGCCACTAGAGAGATCTCTTTCACACTGCAATAACGCACTCCTTAGTTGTTGGAGGATGGTTGCCTATGCTCATGTGTATCCAGTTGTAGACTTGTAGTGGAGCTCTGTACTGGGACATTACATGTGTTGCGTTGTGTTCCGGTAGGGCAGCCTATTGGTACAGGATAATACTACTACTAATAATAATCTTATTTTAAGTGGGGAATCACTTACCTATGAAGCTACTTATCAGGATGCCCACTGATAAGTACATACATGATTTACAAACGAACTCAGACAACACAAATCAATGAAAATCAATTAGTTTGAATCAGTTCGTTGGCAGTCATTTTCTGGCTGGTGGTAGGGGTGCTGGGGGAAAAAACTGCCATTCCAGGAGATTGAGCCCATTGGATCCCATAATCTCTTCACAGTATTCATTATAGCAGCCCCCCCCGGACATTGAGCACTCCCAGGATGTTGAAGTTGAATCCACACAGTTGGAGACAAGAGTTGTTTGTGGATGGAAGCCAATATGTATAGTGTAATATGATCTAAATGTCTATTTTGAAACATAATCATGGTTGTTATGGCTGGTTGACTACAGTACAAGGGATGCACACTATGTTATGTGAACCAATAACCATCCACTGTGGTATACTGGAGCAGTACTGTGTGCAACTTAACGTGATCATGTGTGGGTTGTGGTGTACTGATGAGGCCTGTACAGTATGGCGGGCCAAGTGACTTGATATCATGCCTCTATGTTTGTACTGCACTGCCTGTACCGTGTATGTACAAAGTATATATATATATATATATTGATCTCCTGTATTTTCCTTTTCTTTTTCCTTTTTTTCTTATCTATATTATATATTATATAATATTATACTATACGTATATATATATATATATATATTTATTTATTTATACTGTACAGAGTATAATATATACGTATATACATGTTTGTCTAATATGCCTAGATATGGGACACAGCTGGACAGGAACGATATCGTGCAATGTCTGTGATGTTTTATCGTGGAGCTCAGGCTGGTGTGATTGTGTTTGACCTCACCAATCGAACGTCATTTAATAACCTCAATTACTGGTTGGAGACTATGAAGGATGTTGCCGACAACTCTAATTTACGCATTCCATTTGTGGTTGTAGGGAACAAGGTTGATGTGGAGGATGGAAGAGAGGTGAGACTGTAGTGTGTGTGTGTGTGTGTGTGTGTGTGTGTGTGTGTGTGTGTGTGTGTGTGTGTGTGTGTGTGTGTGTGTGTGTTGTGTGTGCGTGTTGTGTGTGCGTGTTGTGTGTGTACATGTGTGTGTGTGTGTGTGTGTGTGTGTGCATGTGGTGTGTGTGTGTGTGTGTGTTGTGTGTGCGTGTTGTGTGTGTACATGTGTGTGTGTGTGTGTGTGTGTGTGTGTGTGTGTGTGTGTGTGTGTGTGTGTGTGTGTGTGTGTGTGTGTGTGTGTGTGTGTGTGTGTGTGTGTGTGTGTAAGAGATTCATATGTATAGTGTGCCTGTGTTGTGCAATACACTTTGTACACACTCACACTAACTTTGTACACATGTACACACTCTGTACAAAGACCACACATGCAATGTATGGAATATGTGTACAATATATCATGTGGACAGATTTGCTTCTTTATGCCTGAGAGTAAACAAGGTTCATTCCAAAATTGTACGACTTGTCCACTATAATAATATTATTTGTACATCGTTTGTTTGCAGATAAAACGAGAAGAGGCGGAGGAGTGGTGTAAGAGAAATGGGGATCTCCTCTACTTTGAGACGAGTGCCGTGAGTAACACCAACCTGGACGAGGTTTTCTTCAGTGTAGCACAGGAGGTGGTCCAGTTGGAGAGTCAGGCTTCGCTACATTTGGACATGAATGGTGACCGTACAGTGGAGATTGTGGATGGCGGTAAAGAGCAATCACCACAAAGTAAATGTTTTCAATGTTAATATCGATCAATTTATCCAAGAGGATATTATATTGATATAAATTATTGGTATCATATTTTTAACGATTAAATTTTATTTACATTTGGCAAGGCAAAGACTGTACAAATATTAATTATTTTGCTTTTATTATTAAACACTTGTGGCAATGGTAGTAAATTATTATTTTATGAGACTGAAACATATTTGTGAATGTGAATTATGTAATTCTTGCGGTCTGCATTCGTATACATAAGTACATATTATTTATTGTATTTCTGTAACATATGCTGGAATTGTCGTGTATAAAACATGAGAATATTTGCAGTGATCTGGTGAACATGTAGTATTAGCTAGACTTTGATCTGCATTAGGTGGCGGTTTGCACGTATGTACGTACAGTGCAACCTGCTTATATGTCATACCTTGGTTAGTACATATTCCTGGTTAATTCGTGAGTACGTACACTTCACTTGATCAGTTCCTAGCTTGTGCACGCACTATGTCAACCAATACCGATAGTAAGTACCTCTAACAAAAAGTACAGATCAATTTTGTGCGTTCTTCAAAGTACGTACTTACTAAGCAAGTTGGGCAGAGAATACATGCACATTGTATGAGAACGGACTTCATATATACGTACACAGGTAGATGACCATAAGTCCTGCATGGCAACAATTGATCCTCTTCTCAGTACATACATATGTACCACGGTTGGCAATAGTTGGCGCCAGCAATTGAATTACTTGCACTTGGGTGGTCGACCATGTGGGGAATTTGAAAATAGCGTCAAGTACATGATCTGTGTTGTGTGCATACACATGCAGGCGCTTCACAAGTACAGCTAGTGTACGCGTTTACAGCAATTGTACTTGTGAAGGGGCTGTTTCCAGTACACTACTATCATGTGTGAAACTGCTATAGTGATTTGTGGAGTGCTACTTCAGGAATACATTTGAATGCACTTCAATCCCCTGCATGAGGCCACTTACTGTATTGTACATATTATGCATACATAGGTAGTATGTAACTGGCTCTCTTTAATTTTTGAAAATTACGACTTCAAAACTTCAAGAAAATCACAAAATGTCTCTCATCCAGAGTCTTTGCTAGTGTTGTTAGATAAGTACAATTTTGTTCATTGAAACAAGTTGGATGTGTTATTTTTGGGGTGTTTGAGGCATGCAGCTGCACTTTCATTGAAAGTTGTTTTTAAAGTACGTATTGCAGGCAGTGCACAGTGCAGTAAACGATTTACTGAACACTGATATCCTTTGATGTACATATATATATATATGACATATTCACCATTAGATAAATTGTATTACACACGATACGAACATTATAACACTGTTATGTAGTAAGTATGTACATGTATACACATGCACACAACAGTACCAACTTGTCCAGAATACAACAAAATAATCATGAAATGTGCAAACAAGCTTCAGTGTTGTACAATCCAGAGTCACAAGTTACAATGGTACAAATGAAACAAGAGGTACACAAAGGAATGAACATCCAAAGAGGTAAATTTCTAACAACAAAATTAATAATTGCCATGACAACAATAATAATAATAGCAGCATGTGCTTAGTAAGAATTAATGCAAAACTCAAATCCCCATGGACCAAATTAAATAAATAACATTGTCACATAAGGTTAGCAAGATACATGGGACAATACCCAGATATATGTGCGTGTGTACAGAATATACATATGGCATAAACTGCACAGAAGTGGTTGAATGTAGAATGATCCTGGAAGCTATTCCACAGCTTTGGGTGTATCCTCTCGGATGTGATACTCCTTGTGACCGCCCTTCCAGTCCGAAGCTGAGTAGTGGGGAATGGAATCAGCAATCACACAAAAGCACACACACACACACACACACACACACACACACACACACACACACACACACACACACACACACACACCAGACACACACACAGACACACACACACACACACACACACACACACACACCTTGACACTCTTTGCTACAGTAATAGTGAGGATTAGGTTTACCCCTGCACCTGTATGAGTAAATTGAAGTACGTACATACGTATTACATCCAATCACATACAAAAACACAAATTTCTAAGGTACATATTTTGGGAATGACAGAGATTCGTGGAGAGCAAAAATTTTAATAGTGCATAATTGTGAGCACGAGTGACCAGCATACCTGTGACCATACGTACTACCCTTATCCTTACTACATATGAAGTTGGGTAGATAGGTCTAGTCCGTTTTCAAAATACTAGTAAACCTGTTCTAAAGGTTTCATTACTGTACATTGATAATATACAAATGTATGAATGTGTAGACAAAGCCGGTGGATGAAAGTATCACTGGAAATTCTCCTTGAGTCCATAGACACATACGTATGTATGTATGTACATAATATGTACATGGGGCATAATAAAACTACTATTCCAAACTGTATGCACGTACATACTGTATGTACACATGCACCTACCCACACATAATCATTACAGTCATTATGGATATGGCTGATACTCGGTACTAATTGTGGAGTCATCTTACGGACTAGTACATACGTACCTTTGACATCTCTTAAAAGTTTTAACTGTTTCTTCTTTTTTCTGACAAGTTGCACAGGTGTGAAGTTTGACGGCCTTCTTTTGCTCCTGGTCAGAGGGAGTAGTGACAGGAGGGTCTTTTGACACAGGAGGAGTTGGACTTGTATCACTATCAGTCTTAAAGTTTCGTTTTATCTCCCTCGACGGTAAGACCGGACTCTTATCACTATCAGTCTTCAAGTTTCGTTTTATTTCCCTCGACGGTAAGACCGGGCTCTTATCACTATCAGTCTTCAAGTTTCGTTTTATGTCCCTTGACGGTATGACAGGACTTTTATCAGCTCGGTGCACTTTCTTATTTGGTTCTTTACTCTCTGTTGAAGAAGATGAGATTTGTCAATGATGCACGTACATCCACATACTTGTACACACAGGTGTTCTGATACAGTACTACAATATCCACTACGGTAATACACCATATTCAAAAATGGCATCCTGCCATAGATATAAGTATGTACGTAGAAGTGTCCCATATGAACGTACGTATGTACATATAGAGAAACATGTACGTTGAGACCACCCCAGGGACAAGTAAAATGTGGCCCCTAGGGTGGACTTCATACAGAGGTACTTTACAGTAGTTGAGGTAACACAGTGGATAGTCCAACAATGGTCACTTTAGGCAAGTGGTCTTTGGGTACAGGTTCACAGTGACAGTACAGCCTCAGTCTCCAAGGAGACCAGTGTGGGACTCAGTCTCAGGAACTCCCATACTACACTAGTCCACATTTATCTGTCATTCCTCCATGTAGTCATCAACTCATGAGCATGGAGGTGGGACACAAGGGGGAGTTGCCTGAGAGCACATGTACGTAGCTTGAAGACTGTGTGTGTGTGTGTGTGTCTGTGTGTGTGTGTGTGTGTGTGTGTGTGTGTGTGTGTGTGTGTGTGCGGGTGCGTGCGTGTGTGTGTGTGTAGGAGAGAGTTGTCCTACGTAGGTGAGGGCAAACACATGTACAGTAGAAGCCCAGTCTACAGTTGGAGATGAGATCCTGTCATTGATACATACGTACGCATGTACAAATGTATGCATGTACATTGTACAAGCATGTACGTACATACGTATATATGTATGTACCTATGTACATAAATATGCATGTACATATGCATTTCTCTTCTGCAAAACACAACTCACTACTAGAACTCCCTATTGACGTCTTCTCCTTGTCTGCTGGGATGATTGGGTCATCGTCGCGCAAGACCAAAGTTCTATCTCCTATAGCCGGCAGTCTGAGTGGTGCAGTGTGAATAGTCACAAAGTACTTATCCATTTCCACCTCATTGTCCTCATCGATATCATCGGCCGATAGCCAGCGTTTCAGTGCAATTATAATGGCACCAGCAAACTTAAGGTATAACGGGAGTCCAAGTACTAACTGCATGTTACAAACAGACATATACGTACATGGGTAGAACAAGTGACAGTAAATAAATATGTACATACCAACAATATGCAATGTATACCGTATAGTGGGAAATTTTTGGGGGACAAAATTTTCGCAAATTTCACAGTTGGCCTAACATCCATGAAAATAAAATCTGCGAATTAGGCGTTCTCATGTTCTAACACATGACTGTGGTCAGCATCTGTAAAAAGTTTAACCACGAATTTTCATTTTGGAGCAATCCACGAAAATTTTGTTCTGCCAAATTTTCCCGCTATACAGTATTGCATAACAAGTAATTCGAGTTTAAAAACTCGTGGGGCTGCCGCCCCCCGCACTCGAATTACTTGGCGTCTTTGTTAGGTTTAGAAGAACCTTCGCTGAAGTTCTTACGTTCGGCGGAACTTCAGCGCACGAATTCTAGCCCAATTTCAAATTGTCAGCGTTCGAAATCGGCCATCTTTATTTCGCGCAATATAAATTCTAATATAAATTCATTGTTGCGATTACGCATAGGAACACATATTATATATATATATATCTATATATCTATCTATATATCGGACGAGCGTTACATACCGGAAGTCGAAATAAAAACAATATAGGGGCTGCCTGCGGCAGCCCCTAAAAACTTATAACGTATACAAGGATTCAATAAGTGGAGAAACAGTGACATAACATACATACGTAACACTATTATCACACTACAGCATGGATCATGGAAAAGGTAATGTTTTGGTGGGTTACCTTGTAGTCAGTTAACCATTAGCGATAACGGAATATTGATCAAAAGTAACCTAATATCTGTTAGCAGTTAATCCGTTAGCCCATAATGTGTTAATCGTATGACGTCACTTGTTATGTCTAGAACAAGTGGAAAAGTACTTGAGTTTTCAATCGTGGTTTCTTTAGTGCTAAACTTTAGCTTCTCTGCAAGATACGTATACAGTCGTCTAAAAACACTCGTCGAAAATCACTGGAACAAACTAACTCTTTGAAACATGCCATGTATGTTCTAGGTGGACACTACGTGAATGAAAACAGGGTAACAGTTAATCCGTTAACGGTTAACAGTTCATCCATTAACGGAAAAACAGATAAATTTTATCAGTTAACCTTTAGCGCTTAACGGTTCACTGCTACCTTTTACATGATCCGTGCTGTACAGTACATACAGTACGGTTAAAAAAAACTAGATAACGGTTAACGCTTATCAGTTAAAAGTTAACTGATTTCTGGTAACTTTTAACCAATAACCATTAATGGCACGTTATAAATTCTTAATTGTTGATAAAGGACTTGAGTATCGAAGGCGAGTGTTTGAGTAATGATTCAAAAGTACAAAAGACATGGGAGCATCTCTCCGTCTTCCTGGATCTAGTCGACCGACTCTTCGACGGATCATTTGTGAGTTATGCAATTTGCAGCTGTCATTTGGTAATATACGTACACTTACATATTAATGATTACAAAATAAGAAGGCTACAGCTAACTGTTAACAGTTAACAAATAAAGGTTAATGGTTAACTGTCAACTGAAAAAAGGTAAAGGAGATTACCTTTTATTTTATTTTCAACTCTACCTTATATACACACTATACAAACTTCAGTGTATGTATATTGTGTACGTAGGCACAATAAAAAGGATAGCTGCCTCTCAACCAGGATATCAAGTTTTGTACATGTACAGAAGGGTCATGTACATGTACGTACATGTCTGCATGCAGACATGTACGTACACACATTACTAGCGTTGATAAACGTACATTCACAAATACAACACCAACCTTAACATAAGTATCTTTGGCTGAGGGTTCACCAAAAAAAGACCGAAACGCTTCCCTACAAAAGAGCAATATTGCCATGTTGGTACTTACGTACGTACCTTAACCATGAACACACTTACAAATCAACGTATTATACACATGTACATAAGTGTATAGTCAATACACGTGTATAAACGTATGTATAACATGCACACACAAACACCCCATAGTCTCACTGTGGAGGACCTCAAAGTATTGCTCAGAATATGTACATTTACCTGCCCAATCACGGTATATGGCCCTAACTCTATTACACTTAAAACTACGTATTTCCCCTATTCACATATAAGACTCTTAACTTGAATGTACGTAACTACACATTACAACGTAACATTACACTACAATTGCAGCATTCATTCAATCTTCAGGAATACGTTATCCCAGAGTCCACAATTTACAGCTGCTTGATTGCCTGCAAGTCACGAAGAAATTTGGCCTCGCGGTTGGCGACTCAAGTCTTCACGGTGGAGGAAAGGACGACGAGCAACAGCCGTGGTCTCTGTGGTAAGAAGGCCTTGGATCCATCAAAGTTGAAGGCAATCCATGAAGTTGCCGTGAAGAACTATCCCCTCGAACGACTCGAAACCAAAGCGAGCACGGAGAAGGAGATGAGGACGGCAATAGACGAAGCCTGTAGGAAAACTAAGAACCCTTCGTAATTTTTGCTATTATTTTCGTTTTATCTATCCTTGTACATTTTTAAACGGTTTGGGTAATTTGCCATAATATTGTGAATTTCAAACCGAACGTCAGCTGCCATTTTCCTCGGAATACGCTGTGTATATCCGCAGAATACCACACGGAAAAATTCAATTTTCCTTGTAAACTGTCTACACAAACGCGCGGAAAAACATAGCTAATCTTCAACACATACCGTATGTACGTATTTATGTATAAATAATATGTGTATGTTCATACGTACATATAAACAGTGTGATCTCACCTTGTCTCTTTCACATAAAATGGATTTTGAGCTACACAATAGACAACAAGCAAACATCATTAACAGCTAATAATATATGTAAGATTATGTATGTGTGTATGCTACTCGCAAACATATACATACGTACATACGTATGTGTACCCGTTTTCTTTTTCATCTCTTTTGTGAACACACACACACACACACACACACACACACACACACACACACACACACACACACACACGTGTTAATACATATAATGTAGGTACATACGTACATACATTTTGTATGCACTCATGCATATTCAGCATGTAGTACGTATGTAGTTACTGATAGGTTTTCAGAATATGTGATAACAGAAGTGCATACCTGGCAGTGTACAAATCCACCCAGGGGAATATGTAGGCACACGTGCACATACATGTAGCGCTGGGCGGAGTAATACGTTGCCGGAATGAAAGAATGTTGTCAAAATGGCGACGTTGTCAGCTGCAAGTTTAAATTTTGATCAGCGAACCAGCGATACGGGTGATCCGAGCAATGAACTTCATCTCGTCGATAAGATGAATACTAAATCTGATATTTGGAAGTACTTTGCGCTCCGAGTTAACGAGGACGACAAAGTAGTGGATTACTTATTCATTTATTTATGTTTATTTATTTCATTATTATTAAATCAAGGATTTAGTTATTTCAATGCCCAACTATAACCTTAAGACTCGGTATACCGTAATATCGTCATATAATGTTGGCAATATACCGAAATTGATATTTTTTGATACCGCCCAGAGCTACATACATGTATCAATAAATACATGTATACATAAATTCACTGAGCATACGTACACACATGCACCTCACATGGACCAATACATACACCAAGAATTCAACTCACATGTATTAACTTTATCAAGTAGCCCTAATGCATGTTTATTCTGTGCTACGAGTGCTGCATTCAAAATGAAGTTTTTCGCTGACGATGCCTTTCCTTTAACAAACTGTTCTCTGACATAGTCAAATATCTTTGTTACTAGATATCGTACATCCTCACCCTGTGTGGAGATCAAGTGAACAGAAAGTGTGCACAAAGTGAAAACATATGTAAATAAGATAATAGAATCTGAATGTATTCTACATACACACATACATGTACGTATGTACACAGGCAGTGGGTACCTCTAAAATGTATGTATGTATGCCTCAGGATAAATCCATGAATACCCTGTCTATAGAGATGTGTATATACTGTACATCTGAAACACACACACACACACACGTATGTGTATACAAACAGGCACACACACAGCATTCCAACTTACTGATATACAAGACGGGAACTCTTTCAGTGCACCATGTGTCCACATGAAGTCCTCAAATGTTAGTATGAATACATTCCAAAATCGTGATCGCTGAGTAGACATGAAAGTACATCACAATAATATTATTCTGACCTGTACCTACGTAGATATGCATGTGATAACTATAGTACGTGCATAATTCTGTGCATAATAATACATACATGTAATATTGCAACCTCTGTCATCCTAATGTGGTCCACTATAGGGGTGAACCAGTACTAAAGGCCACCTGCCCTAACTGACAAGTTAAAACTAATGAATCTCTAGTCGTACATCATCAAGATACCTCTACATGAAGGTCATCTATATTCAGGGACCCGTCTTTTCGCAGCCAATTAGGTTGTTTCAGACCATTTTATCATGTGGATACGTGTAGGTATATGATCAGACTATACAAAGTCATATGGTTCCCGGCACCCGGCATTGATACGATGCCACGTGTACTATCGGCACTTCGGTAACGAAGGTGCACGGCGTCTCAGACTTACCTGTTCGCGCCACATTCTTTTAAAAGTATCAAGATGTGTTCTAAAGAACTCGTAATCATACGGTCCTATCTCGTGGTGGAAGAGTTCGAAATCTTCTTTGCTTAGCCATAATTTTCTCATCTTCACTTCTCAGTGTCAATATTCAACGAATTTAGGTTACTCCCGCCACATAGAATGGTGTGCTTTGTTTGGAATGAAGGATTGCGCATGCTCGGTACCACATGGTCTATAATTATCATCTATCTTTGAATAAACATCTAGATTTGTTAATTCAATTTGTCTACACACAAATTATGATCATATTTTCATTGTCAATTATACAGATTTGTAAATTAAAGTAAAGTAAAGTAGTGTAATTGGACCGTACAGTGACATATTTTGCATAATAAGTATGCCCACAGTACTCTAGTCTCACGTAGCAGGTATCTTTTCTTGATCGATTCCTGAATTGGGAATGTGACTAGGAGAAGAGGCTGGCTACGCGAGACTAGATGGCCATTCGGTTGCGCATCAATAAGAAACCCTACCTGAACAAAATGCCCGCTAAAAAGAAGAGATCACAGAAAGCTGTTGATGAAGGCGCTACGTCTTCTAAACTCCGAAAGAAAGAGCCCGTCGTTAATTCGTCTCCAGCTGAAGAAGGAAGCGAAGTATCTATTTCCTTTATTATTGAAAGATGGTACATAGCATTCTGCATGTGTTTGTTGGTAATGCACTGTCATTGATGTCCCCGCGAGCTTGAGAGACGAAAAGCGAAAAGGCGGATGATTATTCTAGTGATGTGATCCCTTGGGATATGAGACATTAAAGCACACACATGTGGCCAGGAATGTATGGTTAATTTAGCTATTTAATGCAACTTCTGCTACTGATCAGTTGAGTTCTCTCTCTCTTTTCCTGTTTTATGCAGCAATTCTTGACAGGTGTATAAGAAGCACGCCAACACCTTGTCAGAGGAACTCTCTAAGCACTTTCCCGGTGCAAGTGTTCAGATCAATCCCATGAAACCAAGGAGTAAGAGCTTTGAGTGCACTTTGGTTGATCCCAAAGGAGAAGGTTGGTACTTGATGTTCTCTCAGACAATTTTAGTTATCATCTATTTTTGATGCTGTTCATCCTGCATTGTATCTCAACTGTCCAGCTTAACGTTTATGAATCTCATTATGACAGTGCATGACTATGTTATAACGTCAGATAAGCAGAGACTACAGAACGCTTTAAAATTGATGGCCCTACATCATGTAGGTTCGAATAGCATGCGTGTCAGGTGATAAAGTTGCTATCTTACGGATGTTGCCTATTCCTACAGTGGAGACTCTATAGTCTGATATCTCCATAATTTAACATGTTCTATAGCATGACCACATTCTGGGACAAAACCGTTAACATAGACTACACCATAGAGACTTCCATAATGGGACAGCCTTTGTAATCTAGCATCTACCGTGTAGCGGGAAAGTTTTCATGGGACATAATTGTCGCAGATGGCTCCAAAAATGAATATCTGCAGATAAAATTTTCGCAGATGCTGGCCACAGTCATGTGATAGAACAGCAAGAACGCCTAATTCGCAGATTTTATTTTCACGGATGTTAGGCCAACTGTTAAATCCGCAAAAAATGTTGTTCCACAAAAATTTCCCACTATACGGTAGTTGTTGCCCCAAAAGGACATCAGATTGTCAGGTTTCCACTGAAGTACATATATTCTGTGATGGGGGCTGTATGCTCAAGTTGAAGAAGATGTTGGATTGGATTACAGAAGTGGCAGATTGGCTAAGGCCCACTGTATACGAGTACATGGATGATAGGCCAGACATACTCGGAGTATCTATGATCAAAAGACTCCATGTGTGCGTCTCACTCATAACATTTGTCTTATTTTACCTTACAGAACATGTCATATGGTCTGGAATAAAACTAGGTCCTCCTAGAAGACTAAAAT
>OZ026555.1:1697514-1702514 GCA_964020155.1 Chondrilla cf. caribensis | reverse complement strand
ACAATATGTTCACACACTGGCCCTATGTACGCACCTTAGGCCTGTTGTCCCCGAAGCTTGTCAGGACATGCAAGGCTATCCTCCCATTCCAGGACCCTGCCAGCTCCTGACGAACAACCTGTTCTACCACCAACTGCTTCTTAACCATGATGAGTAGTCCCTCGTATGCATTGGGTCTTTGGTAAAAGTGAAGAGTGAACCTGTACACAACAGACAACACACTGTATGGGACTACAAGACAACAAACTGTATGGGACCACAAGACAACACACTGTATGGGACCACAAGACAACACACTGTATGGGACCACAAGACAACACACTGTATGGGAGTACATACGTACAAAAGAACACACTGTATGGGACCACAAGACAACACACTGTATGGGGCAGAACTAGGTAGTTTTCATGAGCACACATGTATAAGTGTGCGTGTATAACATGAGACCTCCAACAAGAGATGGCTGTACAAATACCAAGGACCTCCAACAAGAGATGTTTGTGCATATGTACATATATCCTGAGACCTCAGACAAGAGGTGGCTGTACATACATATGTTAGTATATCCCTAGGATCTCCGTACACTCACGTACATACTCATTGGAGAATTTCTCTTCGAACAGCTCCTGCACCTTCTCGTCGGAGGAGAACTCCTGCAAGCACACAACATCAGGTGGTCCCGAAGTTCTCAACAGATCTACGATACCTTGGTGACGCAGGAGGAACTTGTCAGGGTATCTTGCCTCCCTCACTTTAGACCCGCTACAAGTGTGTGTACAGTATAGAAGAGAAAATGGAGTGTGAGTATACAGTGGAATCGCTCTATCTAGGACACTTTGGGACCTTAATTTTAGTCCTTATTACAGAGGTTTTCTTCAATTCAGAGGTCATTTAATACACTACAGTACTACACTGGGACACAAATGGTGTCCTTATTATAGAGGTTTCTGTAATTCAGAGATTGTCATAAAGAGGTCCCACTGTATATCTACCAGCATTCTCCACAGGATGAAATGCATAGCATCGGCTGTGGAACTGCATGCATGCATGTGCTATGGAACCAGAACGGAGGAAATGCACTCCTGGTTGGTGTGTGTGTGTGTGGGGGGGGGGGGGGGGAGAAGCAGATCCTCACTAGATTGGCCTCCTTCATCGCCAGGTACAGGACAAATTAGATCCCTCTAGCAAGGTCTGTACTGTACAAGTGGTTGTGCTGAGGAACCAGGGTGCACACTTAATATGAACAATACCCTATTCAGATATTGCACACATATTAGGGATTATACGTATTTTTCACTGTTGGAAATGTAGCATGCAGGGTCCTGTGGCCTGTCTCGGGTATGTACACTGAGGGTGCAGGTGAGGGTGGAGGAATGGGGGTACTGGTCTGTGCTCCATTGACATCACTGCACTGGCTAACCGTGAACCAAAACTTGGACAGTCAGACCTCCCAATATTTAATCACCTGTCCATGGAGATAACACCAACACCTGAATCAATAGCTCTCTGTTGGAGTGCTCAAGGTCATCAATTCCAAGTTATCCAGTGTTCCACATTTTATCCTTATATGTATGTGCATAAATGTATGTATGTATGTGCACACTATGATTATGTGATTGTGTTATGTATAAGTTCATGTGTTCCCTCAATATCAAATCATCCAATCCATGAAGAAACATCAATAGTTCAGTGCTGGAGTGCTCAAAGCCATCAATTCCAAGTTTCACCATTATACCCCAATTCTAGGACAAAGTGGGGTAATTAGAAATTGGCATAGTTCGTAGTGAGTCACAGAAAGTTGTGTGTTAAGCAATAACATTATGTAAAAAAAGAAAGAGTGTCTTCTATTTCAAACAACCCATTTCCTCACATAAAGTTGCCATACTGTACCGACATGGCCTTGTATCAATACCCCAGTATTAAGAATGCACTGGGCCAAAGACGTCCGAAAACAACCCAACTACACGTGAACTTCATATATAAGGTCCGAACCAGCAACAAAATAGCGAAAGGGAATGGAAAACTATTGGATAAAGTTTAGTTAAGTTCTAATGAGCCCAGACACAGCATCATAGACGAAATTATAAACTAAACTTCTCGCTATAGCTATAGGCCTAGGGGGGAAATAAAGTTGTAGTCTTAACTAAGGGTCTTAGAGAATGGATATTGAAACAGAAAATACAAAAAAGCATGCCATTAATTCACCTTTGAGTTCTTTCTCTCTTGTGACAAGGAGCTAGAACATTGAACGTCCCTAAGGCGAACACGCACGAATTTGTCTCCTCCGCCATATTGGTGGACGATATTGCGCAATAGAAAAATGTCGTCAATATTTTAATTCAATACTATTATTAATATTGTTGGAAGTTGGTCTAGTTTCTCCAGCTGAGTTCAGTTGTCTACACTATGATTTGTCTAGTAATAATTCAACCATATGCATAGTATGCCTAACTCTAGTTCAATAGCCAGCTATAGCTACCCACCCTGTCCAGTTGCAGAATTTAAAGTACATCATACAGCTATTAATTATTCAAGGTATCAGACAACCTTATTCAAACTGGGGGAGCCTTTAGCCTATGGGGTTACTAATCTAAGCGCACATAAAGAAAAACTCACAAACACAACAGTGGAAAGAAAATAACATAACAACATACATGCACTGAAGTCATCCAATTCTATATATTTACATTTCCCAATAATTACATGCACAGAATATTAATTTTGGTGCATATTCATGAAATGAACACATGCAGAAACTTGTAATTCTAAAAAGTCTCATGCTATTTTCAGCTCTTCCTTATTAATTTGATCATGTAAACCTCATTTTGAGATCTGTGCTGCAATGATAGAATGGAGCAGTCCTGAAGCACACATGTATCAGGTCCACATGTGCACATGTACACAGCCTCACACGTACACATGCACACTACAACAAATGCATGTAAACACACACATATTCACATACACCACGACATACATTACAGACAGGTGCACATCACAAACCACACACACTTTACAACATGCACAAACTGTAAATGGGAGTCACTAGCAGATTATCAAAATACACATACACAAATACTCACCCAAAGAAGGTAGTCACAATTAACTACTTATTGGCACAGGTTCGTCCACAGTAGTCATGTACACGACCATCCTGTTCAACGAAACATGGCCGTCCACAGCCTGCTCTCTTACAGACCTTCTACTCCACCATGAACACAAACACATTAAACAAATAAAAACAACTTTGAACAAACAAACAACAACATCTGGCCCACCTTGGGAGTGGTAGAAGAGACTTGTGATGTTTGTACGTTTTGTGGTTGTGATTGGGTGGAATTTGGTGTCAAATTCATACTTGGAATTGTAGACTGTCGAGGAGGGCTTGGGGGTCGCTGTGTAGCCAGAGAGCCAGTTTCAGGGACTCCAACAGCTATGTGGGATTATGTACATAAATACAAGTGTCACCAAAACAACACATGCAAACACAAGAACACATGTGTCAACACAACACATGTCACCACCTGACACCATTAACATGTATGTTGTATATACTTACAACACACCTGGTGTTAATACACTACTGGCCTGTTTGGCATGCGTCCTACAACAGTAATCATGTACATGTCCATTGAGCTCAATGAAGCATGGTTTGGTGCAGCCTTGTAGCTTGCACTGTGGAAGTCCCTTCTGCATTGATTGTGCTGTGGTGAGTCCGGGTTGTGGAGAAGTGAGTTTAACCTTGGTCACATTGCTTTTCATGATCTCTATATGTACGTGTGATATGACAGATATACTCCATGTAACGAGAATTTTATGCACTCACGCAATAATATTTGATATTGAACATGTACACTTACACAGAAGTCACATATGTATATGCACACACACGCACAAATGGGAGTACATAATAGTTTCATTCACTGGTCAGAAAGTACAGAGTAGTAATGGGTAATTTAAAAAACTGAGGTACCGTGGAACAGTTGGTTAGCAACATTCTTAAAACTTGATCAGCTATTGATTCAAGCTCATGTCAGCGATGTATGGCCACACAAATATATTGATTGACCAGTGCACATGGTAGACACAACATTAATCATAGGTCGTTGACAACGTTATCAATGTTGGAAGGTAGCCAGCGCCCCAAATCACTCCATGTTAGCATGATTAATGGAATTCTGTGATGATAAGCTTCACTCACTGTGCTTTCCTTTACCATGTTCACAATAACTACAAACTCCATCTTCGTTTTCATCGTCATCCTCCTCGTATTTAGTGCACCCTCCCTCGATATCTTCGTCCTCTTCGCACTCCTTACAGGGCCCCAACCAACAGTGGTCGGCGGGAGAGTGGTTGCAGTAGTCACATCGGATTTTCTTCGCATCTTCGACAAAGTACTCCTCACAGTCGCATGCTTTGAACCCGCACTTCACTCTCCACTTCCCTTGCCTGTCTCTCATGTCTTTTCACCGACACTAAACAAGTCTCACTGTGTCAGGAGTATTTTGAGCGTTAATTTCTTCAGTTTCAGGAAGCAGACATTTAAATCCAGGTCTATAGACAAGATCTGTAGCTATGTTTAGCGGTCTGTGATGGTATAAATATTTCCTACGCAATAACGCGTATGCTAAGTGATTCATTTCGCAATTCACGCGTATTCCTGGGTGGTTCACCAGGGAAATTACCTCTACGTCAGCCCTAACTGATAGTTTGTGATTTCAATAATAAAAATGGATGTCGGACCTATACAAATGGCCGACAAGCTGGCTGCGCAATGCATGCATAATATTATGGCTGTTTCACAAATCGCAGATTTGTGGATCCAAGAGATATAAGGGATTAAAGTGCACTGTACAATTATTTGTAAAGGAGGGAATACAACAGTGTATAAATGTAAGTGAATGTAAGACTATGTATTTACAAAGAAAAATATTGTACAGATAATTAATACTATTGTACTAATAGTCTACTTATAGCAAGAAAATGGAGTCAAATCACCT
>OZ026555.1:1642514-1692514 GCA_964020155.1 Chondrilla cf. caribensis | reverse complement strand
GACAATATCACTTTTAGAATGTTCTTCCATTTATGTGTTTCTCAGTTCTGGACTCTCATAGTTTCCGTGGTAGCAGTAATCAACATCTTCCATCAAGACCCTCGCCAGTGAGAGCCACATATGGCATGAAGTCTCCAGCCAAACTGGGAGACTGTGACGCTGTTCAATTTTACCACTCTTTTGAACCGTATTTTGAATTCACCAACTTTTTTCCAAGAGATGTTAGAATCTTTGGAAAGACATGGCCCACAACGGAACACTTTTTTCAGGCTCAGAAGTTTGCAGGGACACCCATTGAAGATAAAATACGATGCTGTAAGTCAGCAAGAGAGGCATTCGAAACAGCTCGCCGCCGTGATTACCAACAATGGATAAGAAGAGACTGGCATTCTCCTTCAGTGAAAGACAAAGTCATGTTGTTAGCAGTTCGCAGTAAATTTGCTCAGCATAAAGATCTTCAAGACATTCTCTTCAAAACTGAGAGTAAGAACATTGTTGAACACACCAGCAATGACTCATATTGGGGTGATGGAGGAGATGGAACTGGTCAGAATAAACTAGGCGAAATATTGGTAAAAGTCAGAGAGGAGCTAGATCCCAATGGTAGCAAACGAAAAAATATTAAGCGAACAGGTAGTGGC
This sequence comes from Chondrilla cf. caribensis, assembly GCA_964020155.1. Taxonomy (NCBI): domain Eukaryota; kingdom Metazoa; phylum Porifera; class Demospongiae; order Chondrillida; family Chondrillidae; genus Chondrilla; species Chondrilla cf. caribensis. Next base: position 1,691,873 of record OZ026555.1, on the reverse strand, counting down.
AGAAGAGAAAGAAGTGGCTCTCTAGATAGACTTTCCCGTCGAAAACACAATAACTACGTTTGTGCGGAGCAACACAAAGAACTGAGACCAAGGAGTAGATCCTTAACTAGAGATGCCAAGGACAAAACTAGTGAACAAAATTGTATAGAATATTCCAAACAGAAATATGGCACAAGTAACCAAACAACACAGACCTTGGATAGAAATTCAACTAACCGTACGTATGCCGATGTACTCAAGACAAACCCAATTGCAATGCAGCAGCAGTTTCATCGTAACAGAGCCAGTGGATCACCATTGTTACATAGTAGCCACTCATGTGGACCAGTAGTCCATAGTGAAGATCATGTGTCACCATCTACTCAACGTCGTGGGAATGACAGCAGTGCAATGCGGTCACTTTTAAACCATTCACGATCGTAGCATGCACATCACTTATGTTGACAAGCTATATGAAACCAATGTAATTATGTCGCATGTATTTGTTACTTTTATTATTTGTAATAATTTTATTCAACGTTATGAGTACTTCTGAGCTCTATGCTGGAAATCTGCGCGGCAGCCATTTTAGAGATGTACTTATGCAGTATGCCCACGTATACTGCGCGATACGTACCAAATTTCCCTAGGGGTAACTTAATTCCCTTGACAAAAATGTCAACTGTATGATCGCTCCGTCGTGCCTGGAGTCCGAAGGAAAGCGGCCATATTTGTGGCATTTCTTGGAACCGTTACAGAAGTAATGCTAGTAGGATTTTCAGAATTTTATTATTCCGGGACACTCCTCCTCGTATAGGCAAAGAGACCCAAACATTGCGAAGAGATTGACTTTCTTCTATTTTGAATGGCAGTCTATGCACGAAGTCGAGGTGAGTATCTATGAAAGATGTAATGTGCCCGCATACAACCACTATAAATCACAGTAGCCCTGACAAAGTGTCTACGTATGGAGACACCTTCAATTAGGTTATACTAGCTAATCCTTGGGGTGAATAAACTGAAAAAGTGCCTGTTAACGACACCAGTTGTCATCAGTTGGGTTCAACCATAGACCAACCCTCTTCAGTTATTAAAAATCCGCGTGCTATATAGATTATGACAATAATATAATAGTGATATAACTTGACAGAGTGTCTAAACTGTTATGTACGTTAAATAGCATGTCAGCTGTTCATTGCAATTTGTACTTCTTTTTTAGCTGACCTCATTTAGTTGTGGATATTTTTCATGTCGTTGTGGTAACTGTAGCTATCTGCTATTTATCTTTCTTTGTCTATCTCATAGATGATCCTTATATCAGCAAGCTTTCTGAATTTTCCGTGGAGCGGGCCAATGTAGTCCAGACATTTCTTGACACTTGGGCCAAAGGTACACCTCCTAAACGAGGTGATATCAAAACAGTCTATTCTATTCACAATGAAACCGTGGAGGCCAACTTCAATGGGTATTGCAGAACCCTCAGATCTTCCAACATTGGTTATTTTTATCACGGGACTGTGGTTGAGTGTTCTGTACAGGACACCGGGTGTTTGTGTTCGGATGATGACTGCGGCATATGTGGTATAGTTCAGGAGGGTTTTTCCCCTGCTAAATGTGGCTTGCATGTGAAATGGTTCAAGAGGTTCGGACTTGCATACTATTTAGCTCCAAATTCTTCAAAATGTCACGAGTATTCCGAGGGCTATGGGCGATGCAGAGCTCTCCTCTACTGCCAAGTGGCCCAGGGAAAGTGTTACATGGCAGAGACCAACATGAGTCATTTGAGGGAGCCGCCAGCAGGCTACGATAGTGTGTATGGACAACCTGGAGTCCATCGTGCTCACGGTGGGAGCCTCAACTATGCTGAGATAGCTGTGTACAACCAGAATGCAATACTCCCCAAACACATCATTTTCTATGAGAAGGACGGCATCAAGTTAAAACTTTAAATATTTATAGCCATGTATTTAAAAATCTTTGTTTTTGCTTCAATGATAAATTTTTGTAAATTGTAAATTATACCATTTAATAGTAGTAGCAATGCATTGTGCTCCGATGTCACCAAGGATTTTCATGGTCTCCATTTTCCTTTGTAGGCTAGGTATTGCGTAATAATAAAATGACGGGATAGTTTGAATGAGTTACTCTATATATATGAATCTGTGCCTAATAATAATAGCAACATCCTATTTTAAGTAACCCACAAAGATTATAAATAAAGGTTACGTAACTAACAGTCCCAGGGGAAACACCCGTTAATTCTGCAGTAACGCTCACGTGGATTAACTCCGCCCATGGTGATGCAAAGAATAAAATGAAAGACGGCAGAGGAGTTGAACGGCGACAGTGTTGCGTCGAAGGATGTAACTGTCCGGAATACAAGGTCTTCAAAGACGGCAGACAGACTTGCATTACCTGTCACCATCCCCCAGTTCGTCATGTGGCAGTTCACAACAACGATGTTATGCCGAATGGACGTTCTGTTCCTAAAGTCTTTGCCAATAAAACTTTCTATGAGGAGAGCGAATCTTCTTCCGAAGATGATGATGAAGTAGAAGAGTGGGAGGGGGAAAGCGAAGAATACGAAGAAGACAACGAAACCGAGGAGGAAGACAGTGGTGACGACGAGGAGTTTGAGGAGATGCAAGGGGATGGATACAATGCGGGGAATTACGGATACGGGAGTAAAAAAGTGCGATATGGTAGTGAAGACCTTGTGAGGGATGGTATGGTAGTTGATTATAACTTGCAACGTTTCAGTCCTAACTTTGTTGGTGCTCAAAGACCTGACCCTACAACCGTTGCCTCTCTCCCCGTACAACCCATGACCTCATTGAGACTAGGATCATCATCATTAACGACACCTCTTTCGCAAAGGCCTCAAGGTTTGTGCTGTAAATTATCCTGGTGCATGCAAACAAGGTGTATAATATTATTTTCTTTTGTCATGGCGATTATACAAGAATATGTATGTGTGTTGACTCAATGTACTAATAGTTAGTTTTAAATTAGTGATCTGCATAATAATATCATTTGCAGAACATACATGGGAGGACACCGGGTTAAATACAGTAATAGCTCTCTCCCCTGATTCTGTAAGACTTGGTATTAATTAATAATAATATTTGTAACAGATACCATTACTTGCATGCTTTAACTATAGGGGTAGCTGTTAAAAGCCTGATCACAATATAAGTATACTTTATTTTGATATGGTGTACCAGTTTCCTATCCAGATATGAAAGTATGTAAGCTCCCAGGGTGTGGAAGACCAGTACATCAAGGTTTTGAGTTTTGCGGAAGATCCCACGGTGTCCAGTTCAATCGAATGTCACTGAACACAGGTACTTTCATGTTATTGTAGAAACACATGCAGTGTGTTATAGATGTCAATATTGCTTTCTTGTATAGGTAATCCTTTGGTTAGCACTTCACCACAACCAGTAACAGCTTCACCCATGTCCCCAAGGGAGAAATGTAAGATTCCTTCTTGTACCAAGAAAAGATTCTTAACCGATGGTGTGTTCGAAGACTTTTGTGGCAAGACATGTGCCAATGCAGCCAGACTTCAAGGTAAGCTTGTCATCAATGCATGCCACAGCTAGCTGACTGATCAGTGTTTGGATCAGAGCAATGCGGGACTAAACTTAGTATAATACAATCTACACACTAACACTGCAAATATTCTTGTATAAAAAGTGTACGAATGTGTATTCCTTGGTCATAAACATGGATTAATTTTATGTTTATTGTTGTGACAAGACACAGCTATAAACTTCCTGAAATTTGTACAGAACAGACTTGGTACATGGGTTTGTAAGGTTGTGTTGTAGTTTACATTTTAATTATTAGTTACAAGGATTTTGCAATTTGCATTTCTATGCAGGGATACAACTACAAAGCCTTTGGTTGCTCCAACCTGGGTCAAAAGAGTACACAGCAGTCTCCAACCAATTTTTCACTTCATGGCAAAAAGGGACTGCCCCATCGAGGAACAGTATTAAGGGTATATTCTGTATTGATGTCAGCCGATTACAGAAGAATTACACTTCTTATGTCAAAACCCAGCTGAAAGGGTCACCAAATGAAGTTACCTACTTTCATGGAACTACTCTTCGCTGCAATATAGTTAATACAAGCAACTTTTGTGGTAATAGTACGTGTGGGGCTTGTGGTATCGGTCAAAGAGGATTTTTACAGTGCAAGGTGGGGACCCATGTACGATTCCAACGTTTGGGAAAAGCCTTCTACTTTAGTCCAAACTCTTCAAAATGTCACGAATACAGTGAAGGGCACAGTGGTTGTCGAGCACTGATTCTTTGCAGGATAGCTCGAGGGAAGGTGTACCAAGCAACCCAGGACATGACCAACCTCAGTTCTCCCCCACCAGGATATGACAGCGTGTCTGCATTCCCTTCACATCATAGAGGGATGAACTATGGCGAAGTGGCTACATATTCAGAACATGCCTCCTTGCCAACTCATATCATTGTGTACCAGCACCAAGGAGAGAACTTGTTGCTGTAGTGTTTACATTTGCAAGCATGGTTTTGTAATGGACAGAGTTTTTATGTTGTAATCACTATTCACAGTTTGGTTGTTTGCTGTAGCACAATTTGATGATGATGCACAGTGGTACTGGGTACATGATTCATATTATGTGAAATTCCTTGTCACAGTGGCCGGATTGATCTTGCGCGTAACCACGAGTTGAAATTGACAATAGCTGCATGACTATATAGTTGGTCTCGTGAATCCAGACCCTCAAGACTGCATGCACGACCGTATTTACATGCATATTAATGCTGTAATATACTAAATAAATACAAAGTATACAATTAAGGATAACGCGATGGTACAATGATTCTCAGGAAACGATTCCAAAATATTCCTAGAATTACCACTAGTACGTGTGTGCGGTATAGTGGTTGTCCTCACGCAAACGAAACGTAATAATGTTATACGGTCGGTCCGATCCGCTCGCCAGTTCGTCAACCATGATTCTTATAATATGGTATAGTGCCTAATAGTAAGATCTAGTTAGTCATGGGATCCGCTTTCTGCCTGCCCAGGAGTACGCGTAGAAAAGCAACAGGGAAAACCTCTAAAAGCTCCGAGACCCCAGTTGTACGTGAGAAACAAGATGGAACGAAAGGAGAAAACTCAACTCTTGGAGCAAAGAGACGCGGCTTTAGTCCTCAGCAAGATCCTCCATTAGAACTATGTACCTACGCGAACTCTCCCAAGACACACGTCAGGAAGATGAAGCACACCGCTACAGGGACAGAGACGTCTGTCACCGTAGAGCTCTCGCAGATGTCTTCCCGAGACGCGACCAGTAACAGTGCGACGGTCTTACGAGAAGAATTTCGGAATCCTTCCGATGTGGAAACCGGCGGCGGTAGGACAAATCGTACTGCCATGTTACATTATTTGTTTTGTCTCCGATACACTATGTCTACAGTCGAACTAATCAAGTTATTACCTACAAGGACACACCAAATCTGTTTTTTTTTGTCGGAGGTTTATATTTGCAGCGCTATATCGACACAGTATTATAGACCAGGTTGACGTACTGTGCTAGTCTAAAAGTTAGGGTGTGACAATTATAATGAATTCAAAACGTGGTTGTAACCAGGGTACTTATACAGAGCAAGCTGAACTGTCCTTTACTAGCTGTAGGTGGGACTACATGTTATTTTGTGTGACATTACAGGTGCGTCTTACAAGGACGATGGCACAACACTGGTCCATGACAAGGACCTTGAGGATCACAGTACCGAGCCTGCTGAAAGAGAGGGTAGTACTAGCAGTCTTCCTCATTTGTCATTGATAAAGTTGTCTGATGGTGCGCAAGACACAGTGGTCCTTTTATCACCAATAGACCCAGATGGGATGCTAAACAGGGAAGGTGAATGTGATAGATGTACTAACTATAGGGTTACCATACTTAGTATGAGCAAGATGTAGACTGCATGTAGTTTCAATTATAAGGTGTACACAGTGTTATGATTTTGCATGGCATTATACACAGGTGCGTCCGACAAGGATGATAGCACAACTCTAAGCCACTGCAAGGAACCTGAGGATCAAGATACAGAGCCTGCTCCTGATCTTATAGAGTACGGTAGTTGTAGCAGTGGTCCCCATTTGCCTCCATCAGACTTCTCCGACTTCTCTGATGGTGCAGAGGGTACTGCAGTCCAGAGGCCTCCACAAGATGGTGAGCTTGAAGAAAATCAAAAGGAAGTAAAACCTCCTCGTAGTGATGAGATGCTGAATTGCATTGAGCCACTAGTTCAGGGTACATCTGATGATGGAACCGGAAGTGAGCATGTTTCTCTGTCAGTGAATAAGATGAATGATAGAAGTGAAGATATTTGCCAACCATCAAAAGACTCTTCGAACAGTATTGATGATGAAGACTCATTGGAATTTCAGGACTGTGAACAAGAACCTCCTGGACCCCTGGAGGGCAAGATGGATAGCCAAGGCAAAGATGAAGATTTAAAAGACACTTCAGAGGATAAAGACAAACAGTTAGACTTGCAAAGCACTAAAAATAGTGTACCAGACATTCCTGATCCTCCACCAGACAGAACATTAGATGATGGATATAATCATGTCCATTTGAGACCTTCTAGTGGTGATGCTAATGTGGACCAGCAGATCATGGTACAGGAGACTGTCACAAAGGGCAATGAATGTAATGACCTGGAATCCTCAAACCACCCCTCAGTATCGGCTGCTTCTGGTGAGTAACTCGTAGAGGTATACTATCAGATCACACTGATTGTAGCTGACAGTAACCTTGGTCCTGTTTGTACAGAGTCAACTCCCCACCCCCCTACTTGTCAGTATACTGGCTGTACAAGACACTGTACCAAATCTAAGAATGGTACATATCACAACTTCTGTTGTTCAGATCACAGTAAGATATGATGAAATGACAGATCCTGTATCGGTAATGTGCGTACTGACTCTTAAGTTATCGCTAATTTGTATAGAGAAAAGACATCAAGGATTGCATAAAAAGTCTACAAAGGTCAAAGGTCAGAAATCCTCTGATAAAAGTGAAGAATTTAAAGTGCACCTACCTTCAGAGGGGAGTGTGGCTGACCAAGGTAATCAAGAAAAAGAACACACACAGATGTCATTGCAGGAGAATCCAGACAGTAAGCAAAGAGATGTCCAGGCATTATTGCCAGACAATGAACAGTTATACAGCCAGCCATCCACTCTGCGAAGTCTCAATAGTACAAATCAATGTCCAGACGTCCAGACACACCAGAATAAAACAACTAGTGAAAGAAAGGAGAACAACCACCAAAAATTGCCAGAGACCTCCAACAGTGTGGATAAGGGAGCAGAAGTTACAACTACTGGTGAGTTGCAAATCCCCTTATACATTGGACTATTCCTTGTGCACACATCTACTGCACTACTGGTGTCCTCTTGCCTAATTTCCAGCTTGCAAAACTAAGACAAAGGATGGACCTCATGGTGGACAACCACGTGCGTTTGTGTGAATACTGACTATGTCAGGCTTTGTTGTAGACATCTACTTAATCTTGTTTGCATGTTACTTTCAGGTGGGAAAAAATCCAAGAGGTCACAGAGACCTGTGCACTTTTACCATAAGCATGAGCCATATTACGAATTCACTAACTTCTATCAAGCCCATATTTGGGTAGACGACAAGAGCTGGGCCACCACGGAGAACTACTTTCAGGCCCAGAAGTACATTGGGACACCTCTCTATGATGCCATCCAGGAGTGTGGGACAGCTAGAGAAGCCTTCACCATATCCCGTTCTCCCCAGGGGTCGAGATGGAGGAGGAGCGATTGGGAGGAGGTGAAACAAGACGTGATGTACGTTGCTTTGTATGCCAAATTCACCCAGCATGGTGATCTGAAGAAGAGACTGTTGGGGACTGGAGATCGGCTCTTGGTTGAACACACTGAGAGAGACAGATACTGGGGTGACGGTGGAGATGGAAGAGGAGAGAACCATCTTGGAAAGTTGCTAATGAACTTAAGAGGAGAACTTAATGTTTAGTTATTGTTTGTTGCTGTACGTAAAATTACACGAATGGTGTATTAATGTCGGTTTCAGTGGTGAGGCTGCTATTGCGCAATAATTCCATTTATTGAGAAAATGTGACTTCATCGGGGGAGTTCCCTGTGCCTTCCTAGGATGTGTAGATTGTTAACTTCGTCAAATTTCTTCGGATTGTTTAGAAATGGACAAGAGAGGCGTTCTGAGAGGAAGGTGCAGCGTGGAAGGATGTACCTGTGATAAGTTTGAGGTGCAGGAAAGGTCTTCTAGTTGTGCGGAATGTGGACATAAACCGGTGAAACATCGGCTCGCTCAGAAAAACCCGGTCACCTCGGGCCTGAGTGTTCCTGAAGAGAAACCAAATTTAAGGCTGTTCGAATCGGTGCATCTTCCACTTCAGCGTCAGAAAACAAACGTGATTTCTACTTATTTAGAACGTGAAGACGAAGTGCCTCCGACAGAAATCCCAACCGGTATCAACTCCGAGGTAATAACTGTAGAAGACTGTGAGTACAACAGCGATGGGTTTGAATCTGCTGAAGAGACGTTGGACACATCACTTTGTCGTAGATTTAAAGATTCTATGTCGCTGGCCACTGACCACGACTACACGCAAGGTACGTACAGCTATAATACAATGATACACGTACGAGTCTAAGCCTCAAGTCTTCAGACCTAGCTATAGCTATACATTAGGGCCTTTAGCCGTACATGTTTGACATTAATCCTTTCCGATCGATCGAGAGAGCCTGGACTCTTATTTCACTTTTATTTTCATGGACCTTATCCCATACTGTGCGATATATTATGTTCTAATATTTTGACAGTGGCTGAGACCCATTGGAAGCATGTACCCCATTTCAATCCTACTTGTACTTTTTATTTTCCTTACCTTGGATTAATAATGGTGACATGTTGGGAAAGAGAGAGAGAGAGAGAGAGAGAGAGAGAGAGAGAGAGAGAGAGAGAGAGAGAGAGAGGGAGAGAGAGAGAGAGAGCATGCCTTCTGTGCAACCTAATTATCCTTGCACTTCACATGTGACATTGAGTTCATCCAATTCATAATAATTAATTTGCACGTTGTGTTATTGTCATGAAGGTCCAAGCCTGGTCCAGTCTAGTGCTAGTAGTGACAACTTGTGTTCTCTGGACAATTGTCGGAACCCTCGATATAAAGATGAGAATGGGTTCACTCACGAATGCTGTTCATTGTCTCATGCAATGGAGTATCAGAGAAGAAAAGCAGTGATGAACGGTATGTGGAAACTGTACAGAGTGCTTTTTAACAAAACAGAGGTTATATGGAATTGATTGCTCAATACAATTGCTAATAATGTTCATGTTTATCACTACACACTCAGCTCCCATGGTGAAAGGCATCACTCACTGCTTACTACCTTACTGCAATGCTATTGTCTGGCCGTTTATGAACTACTGTGGAAAAACGCACGCCAATATCGGGATGAGCATGAACCTTCAACGTGAGTGCTTGAGAGCATGCATTACATGAACAATGATTTATCCATCGTGTGTTCACTTGTGTTACAGCACCACCGACTGTGGTCAATGCAGACCAAGACCAGACTGCACCCCAATTCATGACTCCCAAGGATGATAACATGTGTCTGTTACCTCAATGTCGGAGGGAACGATATAAAGAGCCTGATGGGACGCTCCATCCATTTTGTGGGAGGACTCATGCGAAGTTAGCCAAAGAAATGAACATCGAAGGTATGTGTGTGTGTGTGTGTGTGTGTGTGTGTGTGTGTGTGTGTGTGTGTGTGTGTGTGTGTGTGTGTGTGTGTGCATGTGCGTGTGCGTGTGTGTGTGTGCGTGTGTGCGTGTGTGCGTGCGTGCGTGCATGCGTGCGTGCGTGCGTGCGTGCGTGTGTGTGTGTGTGTGTGTGTGTGTGTGTGTGTGTGTGTGTGCATGTGCATGTGCGTGCGCACGTGTGCATGTGTGTTGTGTGCTGTGTGTGTGTGTGTGTGTGTGTGCATTCATGTGTACATGAGTGTGTTCATGGGTTTGTACATGTGTAGCTAGAGCAATATTTCCTTAATTCTTTTTTCATTCACTAACATGCATGTGTTGTGAGTGTGTAAATTGACAGCTAGATGTGCTGTTTCAGTATGATTTATAAGAGATACTAGTCTCTACTGTTCTCATAACACTCAGTTAAGTTGCCAGAGGGAGAAGAATGCATAATCCCTGAATGTCACAGGAGAAGGTACAAAGATGGAACGGTTCAGCATCCTTACTGCTCCAAGAGGCATGCAGAAGAAGGGAAGCAGCGAGGAATATTTCGTAAGTGTATACATGGGATGTATATCAGGTGTGTTTGTTGGGTGGTGTATGTGAGCTTGTGTGTATGTGTGTACATGTGTATGACACTGTGTGTGTGTGTGTGTGTGTGTGTGTGTGTGTGTGTGTGTGTGTGTATCAGCAACTTCATACAAAATACCTTTTGTCCAATCTTGATCATTGCAGCTGTTGCCGAAAGCATAGAAGATCAATGTGCATTTGAAGGATGTACACGTCCCAAATCTGAAGACAATGGTATCAAATATCAGTATTGCTCCAAGAATCATGCTATAAATGATGGTAAGTTAGAGTTACTGTTCTGGTAGCTACTCATCTCCCAGATCCAGAGATGTCAAAGGCCCATCGATTACTGCTACCACTTTTCACTCTCTCATTCATGGGATTACTGTGTGGTTGTGAACTCTCATGCATAGTACAAATGCAATAGTATAATCTATACTCTTGCATAATATGTATAAATTATGGGAACACTCTTCTCAGAGGTATAATCTGTATAATAATCCGGTGGGTACAGATGTATATTATCATGTTCATGGGTATTTGGCACTAACTGTATGATTGAGCTCTACAATGTCATTCTTGCTTCAGTGAGTGAACAGAAGATCCTAAAGAGTAAGAGCGATGTCGAGAGCTGGTTGAGTACGTTTAGCAATCTTCAAGTGGTCAACCTTACTGAGAATGTAGCAGCCAAGACTGGAGGAGAACTGTTTAGACGTTTTCGGGAAGCATACAGAGGTCTGCAACAAAATCAGAGAACAACGGCCTTAGGATTTCACGGCACTCCAGAAGAAAACATCAGAGGCATTTGTAACAATGGGTTTGATCCTGGTAGGAGAAAGGGACAGGCATATGGACCAGGTGAATACTTTGCAACTACTCCAGACATATCGATGGGATACAGCGGAGGGTGCAAGAAAATGCTCGTCTGTGAGCTGTTACTCGGACGATACAATGAACATCACACACAACATGGTAATATCGTTGTCATGAAGTATCCAGAACATGACCTCCCTAGGTTCATTTTGGAGTTTAGATAAAATGTAATAACAGCATGAAAGATTGGTCATAATAATTATTAATTCTTGTTTGACAATGTATATTCTATACTAATATGATATTGTACTACTATATACAGTGAATTCTCATTAATCCACCATGCACCACTATCTGCCAAACCTTTTAATCCACCGCAAATTCCCAGTACCAATATAATGTACAAGTACCAATGCATATCCAGTTAGTCTGCCAAACTCGTTAAGCACCTCCAAATGTAGCTAGAGTTGCGGTCAACCTATGGAGGTGGGGATTGTTTTATAATTTAGTTCTTGTCCCTAGCTAGGTCTGACCAAATTATCAGGTTGACACACCCCCTCTCCCATAGGATATTCAAGAAAGTGCTTTGCGTCCATTTATCCTATTCTTTCCCATATACATTGAAAAATTATTAAGTACCTCCAAATGTAACTAGGGTTGTGGTCAACCTACAGAAGTGGGGATTGTTTTATAATTTAGTTCATGTCCATAGCTAAATTAGGACAAAATATCCGGTTGACACGCTCCTCTCCCATGAGATATCCAAGAAGGTGCCTAGGATTTTTTCTCCTATTGTCTCCCATACATGGAAAAATTATTAAGCACCTCTGAATGTAACTAGAGTTGTGGTCAACCTACGGAGGTCTGGGTTGTTTTATAGTTTAGTTCACGTCCATAGCTAAGTTTGGACAAAATATTAGGTTGACATGCCCGGCCCCTCTCCTATGAGATATTCAAGGAGGTGCTTAGCGTCCATTTATCCTATTCTCTCCCATACATTGAAAAATTATTAAGCACCTCTGAATGTAGCTAGGGTTGCAGTCAACATGCGGAGGTATATGGGGATGTTTCACAATTTTGTTCTCATCCCCAGCTAGGTTTGACTATAATATCAGGTTGAAACAGGAGGTGGGGTCAAATTTAATTATGCCCTCCGTGGCCTCTTCAGCATTCATGTGTCACATCATAGCACCAATGCAGATACACATGCACTATCCTGGAGATGCTATCATAGTCCCCACCATGATGCTATGGACCTGGTGGGGACCGGCGAGATGTTTTGACGACGGTTACCACTGTTCCTCAGTGTCAATAAGGCACATTGTTGTAATAATATTTAAAAAAACGTGTGTACAATTTTATGAAGGTTTTATAGATATCCTGATGGACATCCTGGTCATTTTACATTTTGGTGCTGATCACCACGGTTTGGACAGTGTCTATATTAAACTTAACTCTACATATATGCAGGTGGGCGGTCAGTTCAACTTGCCTAACTTGCTATCAGTACTGGATGGTATGACTACATAGTGTACGTGAACTAGGGAGTGAGTGAGGTATATTCATCAACCAGACGTATGTACTAACCAGGGTACTTACTAAGCAAGCTGTTCTATAAGTACAATTTCTGTCACGTGACCAGTAACAAAATGGCCGCCGTTACTAGTGGCGTATTGGTTATATTTGTAGGACTCATCGCTTGGTCCACGGCCGCGCAAACTCAAAGGGAAATCGAAATTAAAGTGTCTCCCGATGGGTCCTACTGGATCGGTTTCAGAGTGAACTGGTTGCAGACGGAGTACTGGTTGAAGTCCGGTCCGTTGATGGTGCGGAACAATGATAAAGTGTACACTAGTGAAGACGGCTCTCTCACGCTGAAACCCGGTTCTTTTAATGAAGTTGCAAACATAAACATGGGTCCGGTTAGGCGCTATTCCTGGACGTGGGTGACGTCTGACAACTCGCTTGAAGTGTCCACAACTATCGAAATGTACTACCAACCTCCTGCCCATCCGTATCCGAACTGGTACTATTACAGAGGCGGCAACGAAAGGATGTCGTTCGGGTTATCTTTTACTCCCGGTTCAAACAACACGCAGGGATCGCCAGACGAGACACTGGCTAGTTTCCCTTCTTTCATTCCAACCGACTCTCAGAACACCCGAGGGTGGATGACGTACTCTGGGGGAAGTGAGTTGTACCAGTACGAACATGCATTCGTTTATCTTTTATATCTGTGTGAGCACTGGTGTAGACATATTTGCAAGCTATGTGTATGTACAACACAATGAAGAAAACATGTGGTTAGTCTAGCATACCCAGATCTTCTTACAATGGCTGCATTATTATAAGTTGCTGCTTACCAATAATTTTTCTGTAAAACTGCAATAATCTTCAATTTTAGTATCCTACAATCTGTGTGTAATGTGGATGAAATCAAGGTCTACACTACAACTCTACTCAATGTCAATTGAAATATTCAATTTAACATTTTATTTCTTATCACCACTACCCACACAATGCGTGCAGTGGCATCTCACGTCCAGTTTGGAGTGTTGGACCACCTCAGTGACATCCCAGGAGGACTCCAGGGAGGGACTCCACTTGTCTTCTTCGACAGGAACACCAGAGACACAATAGTGCTGTCTCCTTCGAGTAATTTCATGGACACTAGCCAGGCTACTTGGACAACCTCAAAAGGAGAAAGAGTGATCGGATTTGGACCTATTGGGTCTCTCAAAAAGGTGACTACATGTGCACACACATTAAATGCAAAGTGATCTGCTGTCGATCCCCAGAGTGTGTCATGTGGTCCTATGGAGAAGAGTTGACAATACTATAGCATTCGTGTTCCCACAAACATTGTGAGCAGACTGTCGTAATATGGAAAGCGCTGTTATGCAGTGATCTTACAGTATGTATCATCACAATGACCAGATTGGCATTTAAATATCTCAGATTACATATAAACATACATACATGTACATACATGTACATACATACATACATTCATATTTACATACATTCGTACATATATGTATGGCAGGCCTAATCGTATTAATGTTTAATATGTACGTATACATATGTATTTGTTTTTCAAGAATTTAAGTTATGTAATTTATGTTACCTGGCAGGTAGGTTTGATGCAAAACTATACAATATTATTGTACATCCGTGCATGTGGCAATGATCACTCTTCTTATTTGTATGGTGTAGTTTCCACGCTATGGTGGGTACTTTAAGACGGTTCTCATTGCCGGAAATGGCATAGTGGACACCATCCAGAATTGGGGGAAGGTACTGAACAGTTATGGCAGCGGTGAAGCTAGAGCAGAGGACTTCTCTATCAATTACTTAGGGTAGATGAGATGCATATAGACACCACAGAAGTATATATATATATATATATATATATATATATATATATATATATTATTGTGATTATCAAGTACATCAGTTACATCATGTATCTGTGTTCATGTCTGTGTGTGTGTGTGTGTGTGTGTGTGTGTGTGTGTGTGTGTGTGTGTGTGTGTGTGTGTGTGTGTGTGTGTGTGTGTGTGTGTTTGTGTACATACATGCATGTCTTAGATATGTGAATGTAGGTATTGTATGCGCTGTGTACTGTGAGAATTCCCATACAATAACGTATGTTTTTGTATATATGTACCTTTCATCTTATGTCAATCTCACCATCTCTCCTCCAGTTACTGGACTGACAATGGAGCCTGTTACTACTATTACACTGGACACTACGACAACTATGAAGAAGCTCTGATAGGCGTGAAGAAGTATGCCGATGAGCAAGACATCCCTTTCAGATATCTTCAGGTTTGTATTTGCAGTTCAATCCAGCTTAAGCATCTTAACTGTGTCTGGCATAATCTTCTACCCACATGTACCCACAGTTGGACTCGTGGTGGTATTTCCAGGGAGAGCACAATGGAGTGAAGAACTGGACAGCTATGCCCAGTATCTTCCCTCATGGAATAGAAGAAGTAGCTACCAAAACAGGATGGCCTATTGTAGCACACAACAGGTATTGGTCAGGAGACACAGACTATGCTAAACAGGTGTGTGTGTGTGTGTGTGTGTGTGTGTGTGTGTGTGTGTGTGTGTGTGTGTGTGTGTGTGTGTGTGTGTGTGTGGTTGTGTGTGTGTGTGTGTGTGGTGTGTTGAGTGGGTGAGTGGGTGAGGGGATTGATGGGTGTGAGTGCTGTGCGTGTGTGTGTGTGTGTGTGTGTGTGTGTGTGTGTGTGTGTGTGTGTGTGTGTGGTTGTGTGTGTGTGTGTGGTGTGTGTTGAGTGGGTGAGTGGGTGAGGGGATTGATGGGTGTGAGTGCTGTGCATGGTGGAGGTACACCCACACACACTTGCTGTCTTCCTCTTCTGTTGCTAGAATGGAGGTCAGTATGACTTTGTTATTGACGGAGATATTGGTCTTCCTAATGACACCAATTTCTGGCCCTACCTCCTCTCCTCTGCTAAGAAGTCATGGGGAATGATAACATATGAACAGGACTGGCTGGATTACACTGGCATTGACCTGCCAGCAACCTATGTGAGTCATGCAACGGTCCTCTGATACCCAGTACATATTAAGTTCAATTTTTATGTGTTTTGTTGCAATACACGAGCACATATAATATAGACCACAGCATACATCAACCTTTGTAAGGGTGAGATCTTAATGTTCATTGACATTGTTGATAAAAGCTATACTTCCATAAGACACTTCCTGTCACATGACTCACTGCACATCCCATATAGCAATAATATACTGTGTATGTAAATTAGATATATTAATGCACATTACATGTGTTTATGCTTCAGGAGGTGTACCAATTTGCTCAAAACTGGTTGGATGCGATGGGAAGTGCTGCAGATGAGCTTGATCTCAACATTCAGTACTGCATGGCATGGCCTAGACACTTCTTACAAGGTTCATCCATCAATAGAGTCACTCAGATCAGAGTGAGTGATGACTACCAGCCTGGTAACACACAGTGGAGGATCGGAGATACTACCATTTTAGCAGAAGCACTTGGACTAGCTGCTTTCAAAGATGTGAGACTGTTGTGAGTGTGTAGACAGTCAGCAATACATCAGTCACACACACAAGCACGTGCACACACACACACACACACACACACACACACACACACACACACACACACACACACACACACACACACACACACACACACTGGCCAGGTCTCCACTCACAGTTTTCTTCACCTCCAGAACTTTCACACTGTATCTGACGAGAAGGAGTGTCAGGTCAAGAATCCCGAACCTTATCCCGAGTTGGAAACAGTGTCTGCTGCTTTGGCTGCTGGTCCATTAGGAATTGGAGACAGTGTGGACTCAATGAACAAGCAGCTGATAATGTCAACATGTATGGAGGATGGTCGACTGTTGAAACCAAGTCGTCCTGCTATGAGTCTGGACTCCACTATCCTCCAACGAACATTTGGATCTGGTGGACCTGATGGAGAGCTGTGGTCCGCTTACACTGTGGTTAGTACACCGTTGGTAATGCATTTGATATTGTGCAAGAGTGTTCAGTTTGTTCATCTGATTCCTCCCCCACTCCCTCTGTCCAGTTGGGTGAGGTTGTGTACCACATGTTGTTGGGAGCCGATCTCAAGAGCAGCTACGACATGAATCTGAAGGAACTCCACATGCCGTCCAACGTGACCTCCAGTCCTCCTCACACTCTGGCCTATCAGTTTGACTTCAGTGGTAAAGTGACAACTATCAAGAACGTGTCTTCCTCCATCACCATTCCATCTTGCGGAAGAAAGGATTATCAGTATTGGATCTTTGCTCCAGTGTTCAACAATGACTTAGTGTTTCTTGGAGAAATGTCCAAAGTGATTGCTGTATCCAAGACGAGGTTCCAGTCTATCACGTATTCTAGCAGTGTTGCCAGTGTAGAGATGAGAGGTGCTCCATCCGAAGTTGTGACTACAGCTGCTGTGTTGAACAAAGACCTGGACAACATCAAGTACTTCCAGTGCAAGATCCCATCAGTGGGGAGTGTCACCCTGAAGCTGCCAGGTGGAGAGTGCTCTTGAACCACCTCTTACACCAGAAAGCTCTATACACTGTCAGACAGTCTGTGGTCACCAAGTCATTTTTTGATATAATTTTGCATTAGATTCATTTGGATGTACATGTTAAGTACCATTTTGTTATGTTTACCTCTCCTTTACCCCCATTCATTGAAAACTAATTAAATGCCTCTTAATGTTACTAGGTTCATGGGACACGCACAGAGATAGTGATTGTTCAAAATTTAGTTCATGCCACCAGCTAGGTCTGGTGAAAATATGAGACTGACACGCCCCCTCTTCCTTGAGCAATGAAAGAAAAGGGCTTAGTGTTTTTCCTCCTATTCTCTCCCATATGTACATTAAAATAAAGCACCTCCAATTAAATTTAAATGTAGCTGGATTTACATGTCACACATGGAAGTGGGGATTGTTTTACAATTTAGTTCATGCCACCAGTTATATAATAATATACTGATAGCTATAATTATCATCCCCAGCTAGGTCTGGACAAATATGGGGGTTGTTTCATAGTTTAGTTCACGTCCATAGCTAGAGTTGCGGTCAACCTATGGAGGTGGGGATTGTTTAATAATTTAGTTCTTGTCCCTAGCTAGGTCTGACCAAATTATTAGGTTGACACGCCCCCTCTCCCATAGGATATTCAAGAAGGTGCTTTGTGTCCATTTATCCTATTCTCTCCCATACATTGAAAAATTATTAAGCACCTCTGAATGTAGCTAGGGTTGCAGTCAACATACGGAGGTATATGGGGACGTTTCACAATTTAGTTCTCATCCCCAGCTAGGTCTGACTAAAATATCCAGTTGACACACCCCCTCTCCCATGAGATACTCAAGAAGGTGCTTCACATGCATTTATCCTATTCTCTCCCATATATACATTGAAAAATTGTTAAGCACCTTCCAATGTAGCTGGGGTTACCGGCCACCTATTGAGAAGGAAATTGTTAACCCTAAGTTAGTTCACATCCCCAACTAAATCTAAAATGTCAGGTTTTTTGCTTGTCACCGCAGCCTCTCCTAGGTTTTGTATTTAGGTTTCAGTATGATGTACACGAGATACTGATCTCTACTGTTCTCATAACACTCAGTTAAATTGCCGGTGGGAGAAGAATGCATAATCCCTGAATGTCACAGGAGAAGGTACAAAGATGGAACGGTTCAGCATCCTTACTGCTCCAAGAGGCATGCAGAAGAAGGGAAGCAGCGAGGAATATTTCGTAAGTGTATACATGGGATGTGTATCAGGTGTTTTTGTTGGATGGTGTATGTGAGCTTGTGTGTATGTGTGTACATGTGTATGACACTGTGTGTGTGTGTGTGTGTGTGTGTGTGTGTGTGTGTGTGTGTGTGTGTGTGTGTGTGTACATGTGCCTGAATATGTGTGTGTATCAGCAACTTCACACAAAATACCTTTCGTCCAATCTTGATCATTGCAGCTGTTGCCGAAAGCATAGAAGATCAATGTGTATTTGAAGGATGCACACGTCCCAAAGTTGAAGACAATGGTATCAAATATCAGTATTGCTCCAAGAATCATGCGATAAACGATAGTAAGTTAGAGTTACTGTTCTGGTAGCTGCTCATCTCCCAGATCCAGAGATGTCAATAGCCCATCAATTACTGCTACCACCTTTCACTCACTCATTCATGGCATTACTGTGTTCCTGTGAATTATTTTGCATTTACAATTATAGCATAATCTATACTCTTACATAATAATAATGGGAATTATGGCAACACTCTTATCAGTCATATAGTCTGTATAACATAATCTGGTGGCTGCAATGTGCATATTCACAATGTGTATGTATTATCATGTTCATTGGTATTCCACACTAACTGTATGATAGAGCTGTACAATGTCATTCTTACTTCAGTGAGTGAACAGAAGATCCTAAAGAGTAAGAGCGATGTCGAGAGCTGGTTGAGAACGTTTAGCAAACTTCAAGTGGTCAACCTCACTGAGAATGTAGCAGCCAAGACTGGAGGAGAACTGTTTAGACGTTTTCGGGAAGCATACAGAGGTCTCCCACAAAATCAGAGAACAACGGCCTTAGGATTTCACGGCACTCCAGAAGAAAACATCAGAGGCATTTGTAGCAATGGGTTTGATCCTGGTAGGAGAAAAGGACAGGCGTATGGACCAGGTGAATACTTTGCAACTACTCCAGACATATCGATGAACTACAACGGAGGGTGCAAGAAAATGCTCGTCTGTGAGCTGTTACTAGGACGATACAATGAACATCACACACAACAGGATAATATCATTGTCATGAAGTATCCAGACCATGACCTCCCTAGGTTTATTTTGGAGTTTAGTTAAAATGTATAATAGCGCTAGCATGAAAGATTGTTCATAATAATTATTAATTGTTGTTTGACAATGTATATGTATATTATTCTATACTAGTATGACATTAATATTGTGTATAAAATGCATAATACACACATTATCATAATTATAATTATAATAATAATAATTACATTATTCATTATAACATGAGTAGTTACATGCCAGATAAATTACATAATGTTTTGGTGATCACAATTTTAACTCTCATAAACATTGTTCACATATTACAGAACACACATCTAATACAAGTTTGATGAATTGCAGTGATTATCTTTATAATGTTTTTGTAACAGCAGTAATAAAGCACAAATCCCTGAGTTTTCCCTGGCTGTTGACTGGATGTATTCAAAACTCCAGTTTGGTTCTGGACCAAATAATGTTCCTTTAGTGGTAACCATAGCAACAGACACAATAGTGTCAAGTATAGTGAGTCCAATATCCCATCCCAAAGAGCCATAAGGTACACAACAAATCTATAGCAATTACAATTGATTGGAAAATAGGGTCAACAATTCAGTAAAACTGGTTCAAGTGAAAGATACCTTTTTACTGCCATAGCCAGCTCCACGTTCCACACCAACTCCAAGAAAAGTATCACATTCCTCGAGGTCTTTTGATGTACAAGAAACAGCTGCTAGTTTAGAAGTACATGTTCGGGGAACATGTTTGCCACCAAAGAAAGACATTTCTGTGAAAATAATGATGCAATAATAAATACCAAAGAATCTACGTGATGAATGCATGGAAGTTGTTAGACATGTTGTTATTAAGGATATGAGTTGTTGGACTATTGTTGAACACGTCTATGGTATACCATAGACGTGTTCAACAATAGTCCAACAACTCATATCGTTAATCTACGTGCACGATGTCTAATTACAGTGAGTACAGTACAAAAATGTAAGGTAAACAATTATTATCTCACTTAGTTCCTCTACTGGTGGAATGTGGTGTACTCTCTGAACAGTCAACTGTAGTTCTCCCCATGTTGATATTTGACTTTGGCATACTTTGCCTTTGAACCGAAGCATATCCTTAACAGCCCTTCCATTGATGTGCGTCACAAGATCGAGAGGTCGTAAATCACAAGTTTCCCCATCCAGTGTGATCACTGATACCAGGATCTAGCAATATACAAACCAAGTATCAAAACTATTGAATACTCACATTGTGTCTCAAGCAACATACTCCAGTTTTTTCACGGATATCCATTCCCTTCATGTTGTCGTAAAAGATTGTATTTAAAGAGTGGAAGATACTAGCAGGCACTAACAATGCGGTGATGTGACCAGGTTTATCTACAGTAGGTATACAACGTCTTAATTGAAACGGATAAAATTCCAATCACTTGAATTTTTATGCATATGCGCCTAATATGTTTAATTTACAGTGCAAATAATATAATACATTTATATACATTTCATAGTATTACACATATAACCACACATTCATCACACACATGAATGCACATGCATGCATGCATACACACATGGGTACACACACATGCATACAAAAATGGGTGCAATTCTCTGTTTTTCAATGCACAAGATACTTTTCCACCTAATGGAAAGCTGTTACATAATTTGTATCAACATATTATGTAAAATATGTAGCTATAGCAACGGGCAGAAATACACAAAAATACATAATCATATACAAGTAAACTGATTCGCATACATACTTTGGTCAAAAGATTGAGGTTGAGAGGTGACAGTCTGGGAACTTTGTTGATGAGATGTCCCAATTGGGGGATTTGTAGGTATGGTACTTTTGGTGTCTGATTGAGACATAGTAGTCCTGGTAGAGGTAGTTGGCTGACTAGCACTCCCAACAGACATGTTACTGGTCGTGTGAGGAGAGGACTGATTGCTCCCAGTACTCCTCCAAGTACTGCTGGTCATATGAGGAGTGGATGGGTTGCTCCCAGTACTGCTGGTTGAGTGAGGAGTGGATTGACGGGTTGCAGTATTGATCACAGTAACCTGTTTAGTAGAGAATTTAGCTCCCACACTACTGACTCTTTTACAACTACTTTTTCTTCCTGGTGATCTATTAGAGGTTTTTTTACCAGGGACAGCCACATACTTCTTCAAACCTCTCTGTTGATTTTCATTAGCCCCCTTCAACACAAACTCATCCCGACACTCTCGGCTACAGTAGTTGTAGCTACCGAGCTTTTCATCATAGTATGCCAACTCAGTACACTTGGGGTTGGAGCACTGGTCCCTTGGGTAGCAGATTATACAGGCACCATGCTTGGAGGAAGAGTACTGAGACGAGCATCGGTAGCACTTTTTCACATCATGATCCTCTGAATGGTGTGCTGGGAGGTTTGTGTCAGATTGGCGGGCACTGGTATGTATAGCTGCATAAGAACAGAACAGCTACAACATTTATATCAGCAAAATTGTGAGGCATTTGTTGACTATTATAATATTATAGTGAATATCACTGACACATACAGTCCATTTGGGAACTTGTCGAGTCTTTCCTCAATTCAACTACAGCTCGCTGCAATTTGTCATCAGGTGCCTCAGTCGTGTAATTCTCCTCACTCTCTGGACTACTGCCATTCACAATCCCCTCATGAGTCCTCTTGTACTTCTCTTGGAGCAAACCAAGAGTGTTCATGACTTGAGAAAACTCATTCTGAAGTGACAAACAGTACTACTAGTTAACATGGTAACCAAATCACAGAGAGTAGCATACTACCTGCAGTATGTCCTTTTGTTTGGACTTGCTTCTCAAGTCTCTTTCAGTAGATTCCAACTCTGCCTGCCAAGGGTATGGTTATGTATGTACATTGAACACAGAGCTGTCACTGTTACTGCACAGCATGATCTCACAATATCAGTCAAAGTAACACATGCAAAACAGTAGTAACACTAAAACTAAAAAAAACGCTTTACAAATCAAAAATTGGCTTGAAATTAACATTCTATTTTCAGGAAATAATCACTAGCCTCCTCCCAGTGACCAGAGATGTGTGTGTGGAACCAATTCTGGTGTGACAGGACACACGTTACTAAGATTTTTGAAGTGGCAGTCTGTCTCACCTTCAGGACAGCATTTTGCTCCTCAACATCCCTCAGGTTGTCTGTGGCAAGTTTCAAGTCTTCCTACAATTATTATGGAAGTGAAAACAGTTCAGTGCAACAGGATGACAACATGCATACACACACACATACAATCACACACAAACACACAGACACACACACACACAAACACACACACACACAAACAAACAAACACACAGACACACAGACACACACACACACATACAATCACACACAAACACACAGACACACACACACACACACACACAAACACACACACACACAAACAAACAAACACACAGACACACAGACACACAGACAGACACACACACACACACACACACACACACACACACACACACACACACACACACACACACACACACACACACACGTGCACACAGACACAGACACACACACACACGTGCACATAGACACAGACACACACACACACACACACACACACAGACACAGACACACACACACACACACACACACACACACACACACACACACACACACACACACACACACACACACACACACACACACACACACACACACATGCACACAGACACACACATATGTGGTACAAGTATTACATATTAGGTATTTTATGTTGTGTAATGTTTCCACATGATCTTATTATTTCCTGTACGCATGATTACTTCCTTTTCCATACACATGCTACATACACCTGTGCATTATGCCATTGTTATCCATATACGCACATTGCACAATAGCACACAATAGGTCTTCATTTCTTTAAAATTTGTATTCTCTATTCTTTTGATCTTTTGTTAGCAATGTGTATATATATGAGCATTGGCAATGGTAATAAAGATTTTAGTTCTATATGATTGATTTCAATATTCGACATTTTTTAATCATCATATTTGGCGACCCCAACGGTTGTGCCTGAAAAGTGGACCGTCCACACAGACGTGGACCTGTACTTTAGTATAGTGACACCAAATAGTGCCTTAAGTGTCTAAAATGCGGAAGATATAGTGTTAACCAACACATATAGTATGGAGCCAAGTTTGTTTATTGATGGAGAATGAAATCTCCTATTTTTCCAGAAAACTTTGCCCAGCAGTGGTACAGCACATCTGACAGGGAACTTTTAGCCATTTATTTAGCCATCAAATACTTTCGACATTTCGTGGAAGGTCAAACTTTTTATGTGATTACAGATCATGAACCCCTTACTGTTGCTCTCTCCTCACAGTCTCATAACCATTCTCCCTGGCAGTGGCGCCATCTGGACTTTATTGCACAGTTCACAGCAGACATATGGTACATGAAGGGATCCACCAACTTGGCCGCCGATGCACTCTCCCGTGTGGAAGTTGATGCCTTGCAAGCGCCCACCACCCTAGATTTCCAGGCAATGGCTGCAGCTCAACTTCGTAAAAGTGTCAAGGACAACTCAACCTCTTCACTCACTCTCCAGCAAGTTCCCTTCCCGATAGTGATGTTACCCTGCTCTGCGATATGTCCACAGGTGTCCACCTTGTCCCTCAGCAGTTCCAAGATCACGTTTGTGATGCCCTTCATTCTCTGTCGCATCCTGGTATCCGTGCTACCAAATACATGGTTACCGCCCGGTATGTTTGGCCTGGAATCAATAAAGACATCCGTGACTGGACCCACTCCTGTCTCTAGTGTCAATGAGCCAAAGTGCACCAGCACACAGCATGACCCATTGGTACCTTTACCCCTCCTGATGCCTGCTTCAACCATGTACACATTGAACTTGTCGGTCCTCTTCCCTCCTGTAAAAGGCTTCACATACCTACTAACATGTGCGGATCACTTCACCCAGTGGCCAGAGGCTATTCCCTTCATGGATCGATATTACCGCTCCCACCGTTGCTCATGCCTTTGTCTACAGATGGATTGCCCACTTTGGAGTGCCTTCACCATCACCATGCACAGATCGGGGCAGTCAATTCAAATCTGATCTGTGGCAACAACTCATGAATCTCCTTGGCTCCTCACGTATTTGGACCACAGCTTACCACCCAGCAGCCAATGGTTTTGTAGAGCAATTCCACAGACAGCTGAAGCATACCTAATGTCACACAGACCACAATGGATGGATGTACTCCCTCTGGTTCTGCCCAGCATCCGGTGCAGTCTTAAGGAAGACTTGGGTTGCTCTTCAACTGAGTTAGTATACAGTACCTCCTTGAAAATACCAGGAGAATTCTTCATCTCGGTTGACGACATCCCAGATCCATTGTCCTATGTGTCCCGCTTACGCACAGCCATGCAACAGATCCACCCTCGACTGCCTCAGCATCACTCCCGCCAAAAGTCCCATGTCAGTTGAGTTGGAAAGCTGTACCCTTGTTTTTGCCCGTAGGGATGCTCTCCACATTTCACTCCAACCCCCTTATGATGGTCCATTCCAAGTGCTGAAAAGACATCCAAAATTTTTCACCATTTCACCCAATGGTAAATCTCAAACCATGTCATTGGACTGCCTGAAACCCGCCTTCATGAACCTCAACCCTGCTGACACACCGCCTATACTGACGCCATCACAACTGCCTCCGACTCTTTCATCCGACCCTGCAGTACGAACCACTTGTAGTGGACGCAGAGTACATTGGCCTGACTGACTGACATTTTGACATTATTTTGGTTTTTATCATTCACTCACTTGCTCATGGGGGGAGTATTGGTGGTGTATGCATTACATATTAGGTATTTTATGTTGTGTAATGTTTCCACATGATCTTATTATTTCCTGTACGCATGATTACTTCCTTTTCCATACACCCACACATTATGCCATTGTTATCCATATACGCACATCGCACATTTCTTCATTATTTGTATTCTTTATTCTTTTGAACTTCTGTTAGCAATGTGTTTATGTATGTGCATTGGCAATGGTAATAAAGAGTTCAGTTCTATATTATTGATTTCGATATTCGACAATTTGTTAATCGTCATACACATACACACAAAAACATCCACATGCACTTGGACACACACACATGCACACAGATGTGTGTATGTACATACGGACACATACACACACAAATAAACACTTACACACATACACATGTACGTGCATCTACACAACACTAAGATTTTGGAAGTGGCAGTCTGTTTCACCTTCAGGACAGCATTTTGCTCCTCAACATCCCTCAGTTTGTCTCTGGTAAGTTTCCCGTCTTCCTACAATTATTATGGAAGTGAACACCTTTCAGTACAACAGAATGACAGCATCCCCCCCCCCCTCACACACACGGACTCAGACACACAGATACACAAATACATGGACAATAGGGTGTTGTTAGCTAATTATGAGGAGAAAAAAAGGACCCTCTGTTAGAAAGCAGTCCCCTATGTAAATTCAACAGAAACAAACAAATGAATGAGGTCCAATCATAGCACAACGAAGATTTTTTTGAAGATATTAGCCTTATCTTGTCCTATACATATCTATCAGGCTACATCTCATTTCGGATTATTGCATGACAATACACCAGTGAAATTAACATTCACTTTAATCATATGTATTTGTCTGTGCCCAGTATACATTCTCTACAATATATTGTGTATTTTATATCTTATACATACTCGAGCTGAAGTAGCTAGTATATAGGTTAAATGAATACACAAGCAAAGAGAGTAGCCAGCATTTGTTGAAGCCACTTCAAAATAAGGGTGACATTTTCCAGTTGGGGAGGATGGTATACTCATCTGCATTAATGATCATAAACAATCCAGAGAACCACTTCCATCATAATCAACTGGGAACTGTCCGGGGAAGTGTGTGTGGAAGCAATTCTGGTGTGACAGGACATACGTTACAAATATTCACACATCCCTAATATTTCGGAAGTGGCAGTCTGTCTCACCTTCAGGACTTCATTTTGCTCCTCAACATCCCTCAGGTTGTCTGTGGCAAGTTTCAAGTCTTCCTACAATTATTATGGAGGTGAACACCTTTCAGTACAACAGAATTACAACATGCCCACACACACGCACGCACGCACGCACGCACGCACGCACACACGCACGCACGCACG
Source organism: Chondrilla cf. caribensis (assembly GCA_964020155.1). Classification (NCBI taxonomy): domain Eukaryota; kingdom Metazoa; phylum Porifera; class Demospongiae; order Chondrillida; family Chondrillidae; genus Chondrilla; species Chondrilla cf. caribensis. Next base: position 1,665,155 of record OZ026555.1, on the reverse strand, counting down.
CACGCACATGCACACACACACACACACACACACACAGACACACCCACACACACATGCAAACACAGACACACACACGCACGCACATACACACACACACACACACACACACAGACACACACACACAGAGATACATCCAAGAACATCCACATGTACACGGACACACATACACAAACAAACACATACACATACACACATATATGCATGCATTTACAAGTCACTAATATTTCGGAAGGATCTGTCTGACTCACCTTCAGGACAGCATTTTGCTTCTCAACATCCCTCAGGTTGTCTGTGGCAAGTTTCAAGTCTTCCTACAATTATTATGGAGGTGAACACCTTTCAGTACAACAGAATTACGACATGCCCCCCCCCCCCACACACACACACACGCACACATGCACGCACATGCACGCACACACAGACACACACACACACACACACACACACACACACACACACACACACACACACACACACACACACACACACACACAGACACAACCCACACACACATGCAAACACAGACACACACACGCACGCACATACACACACACACACACACACACACACACAGACACACACACACAGAGATACATCCAAGAACATCCACATGTACACGGACACACATACACAAACAAACACATACACATACACACATATATGCATGCATTTACAAGTCACTAGTATTTCGGAAGTATCAGTCTGACTCACCTTCAGGACTTCATTTTGCTCCTCAACATCCCTCAGGTTGTCTGTGGCAAGTTTCAAGTCTTCCTACAATTATTATGGAGGTGAACACCTTTCAGTACAACAGAATTACGACATGCACCACACACACACACACACACACACACACACACACACACACACACACGCACACACGCACGCACATGCACACACACACACACACACACACACACACACACACACACACACACACACACACACACACAGACACAACCCACACACACATGCAAACACAGACACACACACGCACGCACATACACACACACACACACACACACACAGACACACACACACACAGAGATACATCCAAGAACATCCACATGTACACGGACACACATACACAAACAAGCACATACACATACACGCACATATGCAAGCATTTACAAGTCACTAATATTCGGAAGTATCAGTCTGATTCACCTTCAGGACAGCATTTTGCTCCTCAACATCCCTCAGGTTGTCTGTGGCAAGTTTCAAGTCTTCCTACAATTATTATGGAAGTGAAAACATTTCAGTAGAACAGGATGACAACATGCATACACACATACATGCACACATGTACACACAGACACACACACACACTTGGGAGTAGCATCTTCATACCTTTAGAATATTATTTTCCCTTCGAACATCTCTTAAAGTGCCTTTACTAGAATGCAACTCTGCCTACAGAAGAATGAAGTCCATCTTAATCCCCAAATATGCAGAGTGTACTACGTTGGTAGTAAACTGCTACACATTCAACATATAATTCAAACAAACTGATTACATTCAGGTGTTCTTTTTCATCTTTCAGGGTCTCAATCTTCCTCTGCAGTTCAGGTTCAGTGTTACCACACACCTATGTACGAAAGTGTGGATATCAAATACAGTGTAAAACTGATAAATGAAGACAGCACAAACACAAGTGTACAGTTGGGTGTTAGAATCAGACACTGTTGATGGAAATGATAGAGCATTACACACAGGAGCCCAAAGAGAGCTAGTGTGTGTGTGTGTGTGTGTGTGTGTGTGTGTGTGTGTGTGTGTGTGTGTGTGTGTGTGTGCGCGCGTGTGCGTCTGGTGTGTGTGTGTGTGTGCGCGTGTGCGTCTGGTGTGTGTGTGTGTGTGCGCGCGTGTGCGTCTGGTGTGTGTGTGTATGTGTGCGTGTGTGTGTTCGTGTGTGTGTGTGTGTGTGTGTGTGTGTGTGTGTGTGTGCGTCTGGTGTGTGTGTATGTGTGTGTGTGTGTGCGTGTGTGCGTGTGTGTGTGTGTGCGTGTGCATGTGTGTGTGTGTGTGTGTGTTTCTGGTGTATGTGTGTGTGTGTGTGTGTGTGTTTCTGGTGTATGTGCGTGTGTGTGTTTGTGTGTGTTTATGCATGTGTGTGTGTATGTGTTTGTGTGTGTGTGGATGTGTGAGTGTGGGTGGGTGTCAGCAAATCAGCCAAAATTTTTGATGGAAAATATGTATGTTGTCATATCATGTAGTTTGTTAAAATACCCAATATTCATAGTATTATAGCATACATATATAGATAGGGATGTGGGTAATATGCTAGCATAGTTTCTGGAATAATAGATCAACAAGAGCTAAAATTAAAATGTGTAGAGCATAATTCAACAACAAAGGTAAACAGAGGTAAAAAGAAATAATGGCTTCTGTGCATGTATTGAAAATGTTCTCCAGCAAAGGAGAAAGCCTTACATCGAGCAGAAGAACACTGGAAGGGACTGGTGACTGGCCATTGCCAGTTGATTTTGAAATTGTTTAAACCGAGTTTGAATGCTGCTGAAATCCTGATCCATCCTTCATTTTACCATTATCAAGACTAAAATTGCCCACAACTGTGGATATTATGCTACAGCAGTTGGAACACTTTAGATCTTTGATTTGAGGTGTCGTAAAATTTAGGAATAATAGGGATCTACTGAGAGTATAATAGGGAATGCATTACAGACATAGAAGAAGGGTACCATTGACAGGTTTTAAGGAAATTACCCTCATCCCTATACATAGAATTATGTATCTTCTCTAATGTATACTGTCTAGGAATGCATAATGCCATACACTGCACACACAAAAGGTATTTATGTCAGTTATCAAGATGAATAGGTACGCATACATGTGCATGCTCCTGCAAACATACACAACACATGCACGCATGCACGCACGCACGCACGCACACACGCACACACACAACACACACACACACACACACACACACACACACACACACACACACACACACACACACACACATACACACACACACACCAGCAGATTTAGGTTGCTGTGTACCATGAACACATTAGGTCTAATCACTGGGTCATCCTGTAGACAGACATGTATCAGGAGCTCCAGTGGGTGGTGCTCACCCATTGCTTGCAAATCTTCTGCTCGACGCTTCAACTCAACCTCATACCCAATTCCCAACATCCCTGCAGTTGGCTCACACTGTGTAGCAATGCAATTGAACACAACACCCAGGGAGAACACATCGATTTTTGCATTGTAACTACTTCCTTTCTTCAACGCTTCGGGAGGCATATACAGGAAAGTACCAGGCTTTGTTGTCTTCATGTCTTCTCCGATGTCACCCAGGAGCTTGGACTGACCGAAATCACCGATCCTAACGTGTCCATCCTTCCCGACCAGAATGTTCTCCAGTTTCAAGTCGCGATGGACGATGTTGTTTCGGTGAAGGAAACACAATCCTTCGGTGACTTCTTTTGCAATCTCCAACTGACGAGATACGGATAGCTTCCCTTTATTGCGAGTCAGATACTCCTTCAGGTTCTCTTCGTAGGCTTCCATCACCAGAAGTGGCCTTTCACCGTTTCCGTCGTCTCGAAAAGTGCCGAGCATCTCAACGATATTCGGATGTTGGAGGGAGTTGAGGATGGTACATTCCTTCTCGAAGTCTCTGAGGAGGGGCACATTATCGGGAGCATTCAGAAGTATGGAATGGATTCGTTTCACAGCAACGGGACGACCATCGAAATCCCCCGAGTAAACAACTCCGTACGAACCACGTCCTTTCTCGTTATCTTCTTTCGTGTGGAAAATCAAATTAGCTGGTTTTCGTGGCCAATTTTTGAATAGGACGGCCATCTTATAAATAATTTGACTGAATATTCATCAACAATTTCAATACACTACTGCATAATAGTATTTTGATTTTAAGTTATTGTTCAGCTATAGGTCTACTAGACACTATATACAATATAATACTATGCGCACACAGTTCTACAGTGGTCATAAATACCAATTGTACAGAACAATATGCATGTACATTATTCTGTAATAGTTAATTTTCCACCTTGAAACTTTGTGTAACAGCTAACATGCATTGTGTGTGTCGTTTACAGTTGTAGGAAAAGTGATCAAGTACAAAATCCCTTCATGGGTTCTCCCTGACTTTTGACTTTGTCTTGCAAACTCCAGTTCTGTTCTGGTCCAATATGACCTTCATCAGTGACCACAGGAACATACACAATAGTTGAACATACACAGACATCCACACAAAACAGCGCTAACTATACGAATACATCCATTAACTACAATACATGTACTTATAATATTATATTATTTTTTATTATCACATTATGCATATAATTACAATTAATATACCAGATAAAACAAGAAATGTTCGGGTATTCACAATTTGTGGTACACACTATGCATCTGAAGTGTATTACTACACAATATATTTAATACCTCCACTCTCAATAATGTACCATAATGTGATGAGTACAATTATTCTATAGTATAATATTATAATATTGGAGGATTTATAATTAGATATTATTATAATGCACATATACACATTATCACATTATGCATATATTAATTACAATTAATATACCAGATAAAACAAAAATGTTCCAGCATTCACAACACTTGATCATGCACTTCGTTCGATAATAGCACAATGCACACTAATAGTTATTAATTGTGGGTATGTACACAACTGTCAAATTTAAAGCTATCATTTTCTTAACAGCAGTAATAAAGCACAAATCCTCCGAGTTCTCCCTGGCTGTTGACTTGATGGTTCCAAAACTCCAGTTTGGTTTTGGACCAATAATTTTTTGCAGTGGTAACCATAGCAACAGACACAATAGAATATTATAGCAATGTGAGTCCAATATCCCATCCCGAAGAGCCATAAGGTGCCCTATAGCAATTGATTGTAGGAATACAGTTGGTTGTATGATTGAATAAAACTGGTTCATGTCAAAAATACCTGGTAGGAGAAAAAACAGGCATATGGATCAGGTGAATACTTTGCAGCTACTCCAGACATATTAATGGGCTACAATGGAGGGTGCAAGAAATTGCTTGTCTGAGATGTTACTCAGACCATATAGTAAACATCACACACAACATCATTGTCATGAAGTGTTCAGACCATGACCTCCCTAGGTTTATTTTGGAGTGACAATTAATGACAATGAATAGAATTTTTATCCTGGTATATGTACTTCTAGTACACGTACTACAAATCATTATACTCGCACTCTATCAATACTGCATCGTAGTGGCATGCATGGGTAGTTTTAGAACCTATGTATACATATTATATTATGAAATATTATATTATGTATGTCACAGAAATATTATGTAGGTGTATGAATATTGTATGTCAAAATGTATATTATATGTACTTACATTATCAATATTAATATCATTATTATTATTACATGAGTAATCACAATTAACATGCCAGATAAATTGCAATACACATTATTATATTGGTTATCACAACATTAACTCACACACATTGTTATAATTAATAGTATTAAAGAACACACATGCATCTAAGTCTGACTAATTCAGGCAATGTACATAACCATATAAAATACATATTATTGTTTTTGTATCAGCAGTAATAAAGCACAAATCCCTGAGTTCTCCCTGGCTTTTGACTGGAGGTATTCAAAACTCCAGTTTCGTTCTGGACCAATCAATGTTCTTTCAGTTGTAACCATAGCAACCGACACAACAGTATGAAGTATGCTGAGTCCAATATTCCATCCCATAGAGCCATAAACTACACTACGAATCTATAACAATTGATTGTGGGAATAGGGTCAATGATTCGGTAAGAGGGGTTCAAGTGAAATATACCTTTTTACTGCCATAGCCAACTCCACCTTCCATACTGACTCCAAGAAAAGTATCACATTCCTCGAGGTCTTTTGATGTACAAGAAACGGCTGCTAGTTCGGAAGTACATGTTCGGGGGACATGCTCACCACCAAAGAAAGACATTTCTGTGAAAATACGAAGCAATAAGATATATTAAAAAGAATTTACATGACTCAGAGGTATAATTATAGTAAGTATAGTACAAAGGTGAAAACTTGATTGTCTCACTTAGTTCCTCTACTGATGGGATGTGGTGTGCTCTCTGAACAATCAGCCATACTTTTCCTCTTGTTGGTGCACGGGTTCGGCATACTTTACCATCATACCCAATCATATCATTAATTACCTTGTTATCAATGTGCGTCACAAGATCAAGAAGTTTTAAGTCACACATTTCCTCTTCCAATTTGATGGCTGATATCAGGATCTAACATTACATAAACCAAGTATCAAAAATTGTTGAACAGTCACATTGTGTATGTACGTCTTTAGTAACATACTCCAGTTCTTCCACATATATTTATTCCCTTCATGCTGTCATAAAAGGTGGTATTCGACAAGTGAAAGATACTAGCAGGCACTGACAATGCAGTGAAGCAAGGTAAATCTACAGTAGGTATGTACAGTTATAATCAAAAATGTTAAAACTTTAATTTCATGTATGTACATGTGTACTACCTGATATGCTTAATTTAAAGTTTAAACATAATAATATTATTATTATACATACTTTTATGGTATTACACATCGTCAATATAAACGTGCATGTGTATTACATGTGTATACGTACACATGCATGCACATGCATACAAACACACAAACAAAGGTACAACACTATCAGCTTGGAGGCTTCAATCACCAAGGCAGACAGTGAGGAATTATTTAGTTTAAGTGACAACTCAGCTTATGGACACACATGTACATACGTATGACATTGCATGCAATGATGACCAATTCACTGAGGTATATTGATATGTCCGACTCTGATGATAATGACCTGTCCATACACACTGTAATAATATTATAACTGTTTCAAATATATAGCATGCATAATAGGTACATCAATAGACAGAATGATCATACAAAATACACACAGGTATACATGTAAGCTTATTCTGGACAAGAAATTTCAAATTGAATCTTACTTTGAGGTTGGGAGGTGCAAGTCTGGGTACTTTGCCGATGAGATATCACAATTGGGGGAATTGCAGGTATGGTACTTTTGGTGTCTGATTGAGGCATTATAGTCCTGGTAGAGGTAGTTGGTTGACTAGCACTCCCAACAGACATGTTACTGGTCGTGTGAGGAGAGGACTGACTGCTCCCAGTACTGCTGATTGTATGAGGAGTGGATGGGTTGTTCCTGCTTGAAGCATAAGGAGGGGTCCCAATAATGTCTGTAACTCCTCTAACAATGTATGTGTTTTCCACACCATGACCATGGATTTTCTTGTCCCCGTTTCTTCCTTCTTGTGCTCTGCTTGCAGTCTGTAGTCCAGGGACAACCTCAAACTCCTTCAGAGCTCTCCTTAATTGTTCATTAGCCCCCTTCAACTCACACTCATCCCTACACTCTCGGCTACAGTAGTTGAAGCTACTGAGATCTTTATCGCAATATGCCAACTCAGTACACTTAGGGTTGGAACACTGATCCCTTGGATAGCAGGTTATACAGGCACCATGCTTGGAAAAAGAGTACTGAGACGAGCATCGATAGCACTCTTTCACGTCATGATCCTCTGAATAGTGTGCTGGGAGGTTTGTGGCAGCTTTGTGCATACCAGTGGCATCCGTGTGTATGGCTACATAGAGAACACAAGTGAACCCTTTATAAAAGCACAGTTGCATTTGTTGAGGACCACATAATGCAGCCTTATGAACATAAATAGAGGAAATATTGCAATATTGTCACACCTTGGCTGTATACATCTTTTAGCATTTGAATATGCAGATGGATGGATTGAAACGGGTATGACAGTCTTAGAGGTCTAGCTAATGAGCAGAATAAGACACTGATTAAATAATCTTCCATACCAATTCTACGAAAATCGTACGGCAGATTATAGTGTATCAATATCTAGATGTAAGCCTACGTATAATATCTCAATTTAAACCCATTGATTTAATTAGAGGTCATTGGCAGTTTGAACTGTTACATTTACCTAGTGTTATTTCAAATCTATCAAGTTTAACATAATTAAGCTACACGCAGAACGCTATTCTTGTCACCATATATAGATATTATAACATCGCAGATGCTTAAACTCACCACCATGCTTAACCGCTACGTGACGACAAGTAGAACAACGGCTACCATCTCCAGTACGTTTATAATCCTCACAGTCACAACCAGGTTCCGTACACCTTCCACGGTTTACGTTCTGTTTGTCAAATCCCATCTTTCTTCTCGAAGTATACCTACCTACCTACCTAAACGCCGTACGAATTCCTGGAAATAGGGAAAGTCCCGTGTGTAATACCTACCGCGTAACTCGACAAAGAGAAAGTCCCTCCAAAACAGTTCGCTTTGACGGTACCGTAGACTGGTAGACTAACAGTACATGCATGGGGGTAGATAAGAGAGGAGTTGACCGAGGAATTTGTAAGGAATCGCATTGTCCCTGTACAGACTTCAAACCTAGCTCCAGTCACAAATGTTCCTGTGGACACCTCCCCACGGTCCACATGGCCAAGACTGTTTCTCAGCCCTTACCGGGACGAACAGGAGCCAGCCCCAAAGCGAGTAGGAGAACGTTGATCGTCAGCAGACCTGATCCTGACCAGTGTACGAATAACTAACTGTTATTAGATGTTATTATGTTATAATATGCATGGAGACTGCATCTCGAGTCGCCATTGTGCGATGCTAAACAGTACAGCCATCAATTTGTCAGCTTATCCCGTCTTTGTTGACTTACATACCCGGCGCCCCTGTAAACTCGAATCATCCGAACTTGGTACAGTGTGAAATTAGACGTTTCTGTCATCTTATGATAATCATGACCTGAGGTGACTGATGTTGATGCTGTGATTCACCTATCCAATGCCTTGATATTTATAAATCAATAGTTCGTAACCTGTTGGAAATATTGCACGTATGGTACGCTGTTGTGCGCGATCTGGTGCATTGTAAGATCATGTCATGGTCCTTTTAAACCTTGTGATAACATTACTTAATAAGTATATAGATCCTGTGATGTAATTATCACCATGGCAACAATATTACAACTACAGTATGAATCTTATAATGCAATTAATGTTACTGTTCTTCATTTTATGACACTATATACTGACACAGTGGTACATTGAATACTCGTTAATCCACCCCAATTTGTTTTCAAAGAATATGGTGGATTAACAAGTTTGGCGGATTAACTGGATATTCATTGGTACTTGTACATTATACTGGTACTGGGAAATTTTGGCGGATTAAAAAGTTTGGCAGATTAATGAGAATTCACTGTATTACAGAAATGTATCATAATAATAAATGACAAGTGCTTTACTGTGTACATTTCAATAATTTAATACCGTGTTTGTATCTTTGTATACATAGCTTGGAGCAGTGTTGCTGGATTAGCTGCGAATTTCAGCTCTCACTCAATCTCCCAACGTCAACACTATGGTAAACTTCACTATGGCAATGGGCACTATGGCAACCACTCTCCCACTACAGTTAGACAACAATATGCAGTGAAGCTTTGTAAAAGTGGATGTGGTCGACCACGTTACTATGACAATGAATTAGGAGAATTTAAGTACTGTAGTGGACAGTGCCGTGACAATCATTATCTTCCAAAGTACGAGAAGAAGCTGTCTGAAGCTCTGGAAGAGAAGAGACAAATGCACTACAGTAGTGAGTCCCCACAACCTCCATCAGGGTCCAAACTATCCTCCTATCGACCTCCATCAGGGCCGAAACCATCCTCCTATCGACCTCCATCAGGGTCCAAACCATCCTACCAAAGACCTCCATCAGGATCCAAACCATCCCCCCAACCTCCATCAGGGCCGAAACCATCCTCCCCACAATTTCGTCATCATAAAGTGGGATACTCGTGATTTACACAAAATATGCAAACTTGATTTTTAACAATAAAGTTAATGGTTAAAATGTTCCTTTGATATAAAGATCACCCTTAGCTGTAACTAGCATTCAGTTTGCTTGGATAAGTTTCCTCTATCCACTATGCATTCACCCTTGCCTTTGCCCCAAGCCTCACACATCAAGATACCGATAGTTTATAGGCTTTTGATTCAAACAGAAACAATATTGTACACATATTATGTACATATACATGCGACATATTACAATATTATATGTAATGAATCAAAGTTTTTACTGTATTTATAATATGTAAATAAATCTCCAATTTAATGCCAAATGTACTATATTATATATATATATACGTGTTATTAACGGGATTCAACCCTTTCTGAGAACCTCTGTACCTTATGCCTTCACTATTATGTACACAGTTTGACTACAATATCAGGCAATTCCACACATATTGCACTGTATGCATATGATGTTGAGTGGACTTCGAAATGGAAATAGTAAACAAAATAATAAAAATTATATTGAAGCAATGTATTTATACAAGGGAACTGAGCAAATAAATAATAATAATAGGTAAATTATTACTAATATTACTTACATGAATACAGTGTATATAATATACAAAAGATATAGAGTTAGCATTGCAACTGCTGTCTACCAACTGATATGTGAGGAATTATTATTATTATCACACCACGCTCATCATTCACCTGAGAAAGATCGCGATCGATAACAGAAAACAGAGAATTTGACGGGATGGGACAAGACAAAGAATCATGTTGACACAATGTAAAATAAAGGTTTTATGGCTTATAATTGCCTTATTTTCTGCCCGGTCTGTTTTCATATTCATCTCTTAAAGTGTTCAATGTTCTCTTGATGTTCTCCTTAGCTTTACCAGAATCAACCAAGTCCCTATCCCTACACTCTGGGCTACAGTAGGCAAAGGCTCCAAACTCGGGGTCCATGAACGACGGCTCATTACAAGAAGAAGCTTCACATTGAGATCTTTGGTGACAGTGGTAACACATTCCGTGTTTTTCTTCTGAGTAGAAATTTCGGCAACGATAACACGCGGTAAAACCAGCTGGAGGACGCGTAATGCCTTTCAATACGTGTTTGGCGGGGACGTGCTTACATGTACCACACTTTGCGCTTTTCTCCGTACGCTCATATTCGGTACACTCACAACCTTCCTCTTTACAGCCACCGCGATCCTTTCCTTGCTTGTCTACCCCCATGTTACGCTCAAATCTCTTCCAGGAAGCTTGCAGGGGGGTCCCCCTATATTGAAAGTCTGACATCATTCTTATTATACACGCTATTATTATATCGAATACAATACATGTACATGTATGTAGCATGCAGGAGTGACATGCCCGTATATATCGATGTGTTTGTTATAAACTATTCCTCCATTGATACGATACCATCAGATGTGTAAAACAGTTTCTAGTGCATGAGCTTTAGGCTAGCTTGAAATCATTCCAACTACTCAGATATCAACTAGCTCTCTCAGTCTCATGCTTCCAGACTAGTGAGAAAGATGTCTCTCCTCTGTGTGGAAGAGATGAGGTCTGGCAATGCAAGACTAGATATCCACCATAGCACATGAATCTGATCACAACACATGCATATATACCCACAATTGGTATTAAACACACTACATATGTACGTATGTATAATTTGCATTGTGTAAGTGAGATTGTGCAGCAGGTGTGTGTGTGGCCTAACACAGTCCCTCAGACTGAGCACAGGGTTCAGGCTACTTGCTACTACAAGGTTCACTGCTTGGAGGTTGTTCTTAACCAAAAACTACAGAATGAGACATGTAAAATCCAAAATAAATGTACATACATGGTGGAATACATGTGGATACACACACACGCGTGCACACACACACACACACACACACACACACACACGCACGCACACACACACACGTACACAGTCACACACATACACACACACACACACACACAAACACACACACACACACACACACACACACACACACACACACACATACACACACACACACACACATCTATCTTTTAAGCCCTTTCCGTAGTTCTTCATGCCACACACAGACACACACACACACACACACACACACACACACACACACACACACACACACACACACACACACACACATCTATCTTTCAAGCCCTTTCCGTAGTTCTTCATGACGATGTAGTAGACTGGAATTATAATCATTGTCAAAACAATCCCAGCAAAACCTAAAGAAATTGACAACCAACAATGAAGATTACAATCCCAAATGACATGTAAGGCATTGCTATACATGACTGTATGTACGTACGTACATAGGACCTTCACACTTCAATAGCAAATTGGGAAAGTTAACATTGGTAAAATCTCATTCTACATCAAAGTTATGTCTCATGAAAGTGCCACTGCACACAATAGTGGTCAGAGCAGATACTGCTATACTTGCAGCAGTAATACCATTCTGAGGCAATATACTAGGCCAACACACACATGATAATACTAAGCAAACTAAGTAAATATTTACCATATGACGCATGCAGGAAGACACACATACATGCACAACACACGAGAGAGAGGGGGGAGGAGAGGAGAGGGGAAGGATGTGGGAAGGGAAAAGGAAAGAAAGAGGCAGAGGAAGGGAAACTAGTGAACCTAGAAAACACCTACTGAGTAAAATGATGATGATAGCAAGGACAGCTGTTGGGTCAAAGACTTCCTTCGGATTGATAGTGTCAATATTGTCTTTCCAAGAAATAGAAGTCTGTAGAATTTACAATAACAGTCATTACACACATGTGTAAATGTGCACAAGCATTAAGCAGATGAAGGAGCATACCATGTTCATCATACGACATTACGTTTGGATTATTTTGGCTAGTGAAACTCAACAACCATATTACACAAGCATACACACACCAAACATGAAAATATGTACACGTATACATAGTAAATAATTGTTTAGCAAATGAAGCTAGCATACCAACATATATATGTACATACAACATATGTACATAAGGTGCAACTCACCCATATAATCCTGAAGACATAATATGTAGCTGTACAGAGCTGAATCACAAGATACCCTATTGAGAAAATCTTCTTTTCCATGTACACCTGTGTGTGTGTGTGTGTGTGTGTGTGTGTGTGTGTGTGTGTGTGTGTGTGTGTGTGTGTGTGTGTGTGTGTGTGTGTGTGTGTGTGTGTGTGTGTGTGTGTGTGTGTGTGTGTGTGTGTGTGTGCATACAAGCATGTAAATAAGAGGACAGAACAATAAATCAGTTTACATCCAGTATGCAATAACACTGCATCATATGTATGTACATTATTGTACACGTGTTTGTGCACCAAATCCATAACTGTAACATGCATATACGTACGTATACACAAGTGATAGTCAAAGATTGGATAAAAAATGTAACAAATCCTACAAGTACAGTATTAATTTCACCCACATTTAAATGATATCTACTTATATTGGACCAAAATGAATATTTGTAAGCATGTACATACATATGTACATGCATACATACCCCTCAATATGTATATGCATGCAGATATGATGGTATGAGTTGTGAGTGTTGCAGTGACTCACTCCAATGGTGTTGAAGACTATGCCCAGCACACCAGCTAGGAAGAGGAGGCAGGCAATGGCCAACTCAGCAGGATGTGGGGCTAAGGGGTTCACACCGATAGGCAGGAGGCCTCTTGTGACCACCAACACAAAGAGAGTGGTCTGCAGTCAGTGGAAGAGGGAGAGGGATGTTAGGTTTAGTTAGGTAACTTGTTAATACTCCAGCGCCTATTTTATCAATCTGTGTAAGTGGCAATGAAATTAGTGGAAACACCACAACAAAATGTATGATTATTGAGCAGATTACTGTTCTTGACATATTGACAGTCTGCAGCGGATGTGTGGGTTAGTGTGTACTTGTGGGGGTGGGAGCAAGGTATAATATGTACATGCATGTGATCAAGTCTGTCTATGTGACGTGTGTGTGTGTGTGTGTGTGTGTGTGTGTGTGTGTGTGTGTGTGTGTGTGTGTGTGTGTGTGTGTGTGTGTGTGTGTGTGTGTGTGTGTGTGTGTGTGTGTGCACACGTGTGTGAGTGTGAGTGTGTGCGTGTGCGTGTGTGCATCTGTGTACATACGTATGTGTGCATGCAAGTGTAAGATATTACCGAACTTACAAATATTTCAAAATTAAGTTTGACAATTGAAGATAAGACTCTTGTCCACTTGTATGCCTCTAAAGAATTGAAGTTCAATCACATTGCAATTCACATGTACATACGTACAACACACATGTACATACAACATGACAGTAGCATCGACAACAAATGTCAAAAACATCATAAATGTACAGACTACATATGCACACCTTGTACTGTACAGACTACATGTGTACACCATGTACTGTACAGACTACATACGTATGTACACCATGTACTGTACAGACTACATATGTACACCATGTACTGTACATACATCATGTCCACTCCCCAGCATGGTCCCAGTGCCCACCAATATATGCACACCACTCACTGTGTAGTACAGGGTTGGCTCCCAGGGAATCGAAGAGCAGAAATCCCATCTTCCAAAAAACAATCCCAGCGAGTGCAACATTGATTGGAGAGAGCACCAGTGTGATGATGAACCTAGCCTGTGTAGATACAGGTACATTTCTATGTGATTTGACATACTGTACGATAGATCTATAAGTATGCATACATAGTATGTATTCGTGTGGTTGGAGAGACATGGACTATAATATGAATAACATCAGATCACATGGTTTGGCTCAGTGCATACAGATCTGAATATAATCCATTATACATACATGCAATATCAGTGGATCCATCTGTGACTAAACTACATATAACTACACTTGAATCTATATTCACAAACAGATCCTATAACAGTAGACCCATAGGCAAATTGCTGCCATTGAAACAACAACAGACGAGCAGACAAGATAGACAGACAGACAGATGGACAGACAAGATAGACAGACAGACAGATGGACAGACAAGATAGACAGACAGACAGATGGACGGACAGAGACAGACAGACAGACAGGCAGGCAATACAGTTTCCCTACCAGTCTCCAAGGTTCCGTAGCATCTCCCCTAACAGCTTGAAAGATGTAGTTGATAATGACGTAGACGCAAATGGCAGAGACTGCAAAAACAAACGCCAGCATGTCGAAATTCTGCTCTCTGAACAGGCCATCCAATATGAAGTACAAAACAAAACCTGTTGAATGGAAAGAAAGGAATCTTTAACACGTGACAGTGGCTTTCAAACTGCATATGTAAAGTGAGTGAATAGATACGTAGATGCTCACCGCATGTACCTACGTACACAAATGTACAGTTTAATACTACAAGTTTCTATTAGTTTCCATTTTGAGCAAGATTTATTATTATAACATCAACATTCCTACGTACAGTACACACACCATTTGCCCAACAACCTACCAACAACTGGTCAACAATTGGTCAACAATTGGTCAACAATTGGTCAACAACTGGTCAACAACTAGTCAACAACTAGTCAACAACTGGTCAACAACTGATCGACAACTGGTCAACAACTGGTCAACAACTGGTCGGTAACTGACCAACAAAGGGACAACAGTCTGCTAAAAACCCTCAAGTAACCTGCCAAAACCGGCCAATAACTGGCCAACAAACTACCAACAGCCTATCAATTACCTAATAACAAGTGGTCAACAACTCACCAATAAAAGGTGCCATAACATACACCTGAATAAACTCAACATCCACAGAAATCATTGCCATTGTCATGTCACACTAACCATCCTGTTATTACAATGCATTTATTATTGCCATACGTATATGTATGTACATAGCTAATATACGTACCTTGGCATCCTAACGGACACAATTAAACACAACCCATCATTCAACATAGTGCAGCCATAGATACCACGTGCTACGCTGTAGTGCAGTCTAAACATGCCTGATTGTTACCAATATTACAGGTCATATCAGTCACCTTGTCTGGTGTACACCTGAAGACCTCTGTAGAGTACACTTCATACACCTATAGGTCAACACGTGTAGGACACAACCACAATGTATTTCACCTGTGTGTACTATACCATTTTTCGAATTTATCTATTAGTCATCCATAGGTCAACATGTGTCCATGTGTACATGTGTACACAGTTCACTTCACTACATACTCCATGTGCTCTGTGGTGTATTGTGCTATTTGGCAGTACGCACATACTCCATGTGTGCTGTGGTGTAGTGTGCTATTTGGCAGTACGCACATACTCCATGTGTGCTGTGGTGTAGTGTGCTATTTGGCAGTACGCACATACTCCATGTACATTGTGGTGTAGTGTGCTATTTGGCAGTGCTGTTACTCATTAACTGTAACCTTTACATTCCGTATTGTTCCTTCATTTCCATAAATCATGTTCATTCATTAGTTGTTCCTTAGTGGCAACCTTTTGAATAGTTTCCCGTTTGTTATTCAAGTTGGTAATCTGCGCATATTATGTTTACATTCAAAATTCCTTTCAATCTCAATAATAACAACACAGAACAGGACATAACAGCTCATAGCTTAAATACTAGTCTTTGAGATGTGACATACAGTGAAATACTGAAGTTTAACAAAATGATAAATATTGGCAAAAGGTGACCAAAATTGATATACTGGTCTACAATATCAGGGCATTAGGAATATGGATGACCATAGCGGTCCAAGTCACCCCACATTTCCTCTAACCATAATTTAGTACAGATTTAGTTGATAATACATAGTTCACCTAACCTATACTAAACTAAGCTTCAACTTCAAATTAGTAATCTTGAACACGCCCACAACATACCAAAGTCAGCCATATTGAGTAGGCCTTTGTAATTATATTCATAGCCTAATGGTACGAATTGGGTACATACGTGATATGTCAATGCTGCATTTTGACCTCCCCACTTCTTCAAAGACTCCTATGGGCCTGAATATGGTATACAATTTCACTATTCTTTGTGCAAATACTGTTCCTCTCTATGAATCTGTTAGGTTGATATCTTCACATTACATTGTTACATCTATGATATACATACATACGTATCGCACAAGTACATCTCAGACTACAAGAACACACACTCCACAGCATTCAGCTATGAAGCTTTCACCAACCAACTTACCAATGTTCACAAGCAGCACAACTCCTAGAGTGAGGTCGCTCTGACAGACAAACACAGCTGTAGTCGTGTTAGAAATATTCCTGCAATAGTCACTATTGAATCCAATGGTAGTGCTGATATGATCCGGTGAGGACGACACGACAATTGACCTCACGTCCATCACCAGGGCAACGATGAGGGTGAGAATGGACACAACAAAGAAAATCCATTCCAAGATTGTCAGTCTTCTGGGGTTTCGAAACTGCAGTGAATACACAAGTTAGCATGTGATCAAATGGAATAGACATAGATGAAAAATCGTTGCAAAACTACACTGAATACACACAATCAATCAATTATTGAGCAATATTAACATCAATCAAGTTCAAATTGATTTGGATACTATAATATGTAATTGGTTTGAAGTCTTGGGGAGGTGAACCCGAGGGAGGAAGTGACGAAACAGCGATTCACTGAACTCTCTGAAACAGAAAGACATCGCCACAGGTTCAAGCATGGGTACTATGACCTACAACAACAATTCACGTTTCGGTATCGAACGACACGACGTACGACTTCGAATGATCATGGTTTCGCAAACAGAACAGAGTTGTTCGTTCTCAAAATCTTCAATAACTCACGGAAGGTAAAAAAAACGTATCACCTTAAAGGCGACACACCTGGGAGATCTTGAAATTAGGACTAGGTAAGAACCGAAAATCTCTAATTAACACGGTTGTCCACCCAGCTAAATTCATCCCTAGGCCTAAGCGTCTAGATCAGTTTCATGGGAAGGTTCACAGAAGTAGGTAACTTACAAAGAATGGTCCGATCCAGCAAGCATAGCTCGGCCGTGTTTTCTTAAGTTTTTGTACTTCACCGCTGTTGTTAACTTCGGCTTTCTCTTCGCTGGTGAGTAATTGGTCGTCCATGCTGACCCACCTCCCGAGTTCCTGTCACTGCAAACGAGTCACATGACAAGGGGACTCCCTCCACGTGACACACTTCCGAGTCTAGACGCACCGATTTCTATGTCCATACAGCTAGAGAGAGAGGAGTTTATACTTATTGCTGAGTTCCACTGCATGCCTCTTTCCTTCCTCACCATGGCAGGTTTGGTCATCAGGATCCTGTCACAGGGATGGACTGTTTGGCAAGAGAGCGACCCATCTCCTCCGGTGGCTTCAACAAGACTTTACGAGTGTGGAAATTACTACAACAGCAAACTGCTTCTACAAAACTTAAAACTTTTGATGTCACACCAAATGCATGAATAATTATTTATTACTGCCAAAATGCAATGATTGGAATGAAGACTCAATACAAAAATCACCCACAGCTGACTACACGCAGGTGTGTATACCACTCATGATCAGTTTGCTTGGATAATTACCCTATTCACTGCACACTATATACAAGTGACAATTGGGGTCCACTGCTGGAGATTGTTCTTAACCAAAAACTACAAAAAATGAGACATAATAAAATGACACTGATAAGCTGTGATATAATATATACACAAATGTAAATATACACATGTGCACATACACACTCATGCACGCACACACGTATGCACACACACGTACACACACATGTACACAGTCACTTACATCTATCTTTCAAGCCCTTTCCGTAGTTCTTCATGACAATGTAGTAGACTGGAATTATAATCATTGTCAAAAGAATCCCAACAAAACCTGCAAAGTATTGATGATGACAAAACCATCAATTGACTAACATACAGGCACACACACACACACACACACACACACACACACACACACACACCACCTACTAGGTAACATGAAGATGACAGCATTGACAGCTGTAGCATCAAAGGTTTCGTTTTGATTGACAGTGTCAAAATTTTCTTTCCAAGAGATGGAAGTCTGTAGGATAGACAGTAACACCCATAACACACACACACATTTACGTACATAAGGGAGAGGATATAAGGGAGCATGTGATCGTCATGCATACGAAATCATTGAAAATACTAACATACACAGAATACAACATATGTACATGCAGTGCAACTCACCCATATAATCCTGAAAACATAATATACAGTTGTACAGAGCTGAATCACAAGATAACCTATTGAGAAAATCTTCTTTTCCATGTACACCTGTGTGTGTGTGTGTGTGCGTGTGCGTGCAGACAAGTACATGGATAAACACTGGATTCAACAATTAATCAGTTTACACGTAGAATGCCATGACACCTGAAGGAAGCAGTACTAGCATAAGAGTGCCTCTCTATAAAGACGAACACACACAAACGACTCTGTACATGTATACATGTATTGTCATGTCAAAAGACTGATAGCCAGTTTAATTACCCCAAAGAAGTTGTTACAAGTACAAGATGAGTAAACATATTAATTTATAGTATCCAGTATCTCAAACATCAAATGCTTACTCACATGCGCATATACTTACACATCACTGATTAGCATGCTACAGATAATATAGTGGAAAACTATTATGTACACAAAAACATTTCTGGAATTGTCAAAATTTGGATGAAAATTTAGCAAATCATTCAAGTACAGCATGAATGTTTGGTTACACTAGAATAATATTACTCATTTAGCCTATATGTGTGTACGTATGTACATATGTACATGCACACATACACCCTGAAAATACAGATGCATGGATGTAGATATGATAGTATGAGTTGTGAGCGTTACAGTGACTCACTCCAATGGTGTTGAAGACTATGCCCAGCACACCAGCTAGGAAGAGGAGGCAGACGATGGCCAACTCAGCAGGATGTGGAGCTAAGGGGTTCACACCGATAGGCAGGAGGCCTCTTGTTACCACCAACACAAAGAGAGAGGTCTGCAGTGGGTGGAAAAGGGAGAGGGATGTATATAATAAGCAATTATTGAGATAATCGACACTTATTATCACCTAATAGGTTTTACCATTATCTCACAGAGTGAGAGTGTACATGGTACATAGGTGTAAGAATGTATACATGCTAGCAAACATACTAATGCTTCAAAGTTCAATTTCACAGAAGAAGACAACACTCTTGTCCACTTGTACGCCTCTAAAGAACAGAAGATATCAAAGTGCAATTCGGTTTAGTAGCAGGGGTGTAGAAAGCTTGAAACAAGTGGTAGGGCCAATTTTACAAAATCAAATGTAGTAAAATTTATGCCCATGAGACCCTACTATATATATACTATGTATCCACTCATATTATGCTCAGTTCACATGCATTTCATGTTAATTTAGCAGTGATGCACAGGAACTCAACTTGAATTAAAACGTCAATACATTCTACATTCATACATACAAATTAGCCTTCATATAATAGATTCGTTCACAAAAGCGTTCTAGAGCTAAAGCGAAGACAAGATGCATCTAAAGCAATGGTGTTATTGTCTATCCATTTCAATATCTTCATTTAATCCTGTACGGCGGGAAATTTTCACAGGACCAAATTTTCGTGGATGGTTTCAAAAATGAAAATTAGCAGATAAAATTTTCGCAGATGCTGGCCACAGTCACATGATAGAACAACAAAAATGCCTAATTCACGGGAAAAAAATTGTGGATGTTAGGCCAATTGCGAAATCCGCAAAAAATTTCCGCTATATGGTACAATCATGCTTACCTATTTATATGTACTTCAAGACAGATGTAAGTGCTCTGATAATAATTATATTGAAAAAAATAAGAAAAAAGGCATCTATGTCGCCTTCACGCATATTGCACAATTGGTACAAAATGGCTGTCATGATGGTAACACGAAGAAATTTGTCAGAGGATTTGTGTGAGAGTAATTGTAATTGAAATAGATTTGGTCATAGCCTTTAAACTTTGTATAATGCTCGAAATTAAATGCATCAGATTGTAGCATGTTCTGCCAGTAACAATAGGCAACCTACTGATACTGGTACTTTTCAATGGTAACCCCAAAAGTGGTGGGCCAAAACCCAGCCAGCCCCACCTGCTCCTACACCCCTGTGTACAGAACACACATATACACTATAATCTGTACAGAACACACATGTACGTACGTTACAGACCATACATGTACACCATGTACGTACTTCACAGAACACACATGTACACTATGTACCATACAGAGCACACATGTACACTATGTACCATACAGAGCACACATGTACACTATGTACCATACAGAGCACACATGTACACTATGTACCATACAGAGCACACATGTACACCATGTACTTCACAGAACATACATGTACACCATTTACCATACAGAGCACACATGTACACCATTTACCATACAGAGCACACATGTACACCATGTACCATACAGAGCACACATGTACACCATTTACCATACAGAGCACACATGTACACCATGTATTGTACAGAACACACATGTACACCATGTACCATACAGAGCACACATGTACACCATTTACCATACAGAGCACACATGTACACCATGTACTTCACAGAACACATACGTATGTACATTATGTATTGTACAGAGCACACATGTACACCATTTACCATGCAGTACATACCATACAGACCACAATCGTACACCATGTACAGAACACACCCCAGTATGGTACCAATGTGGGCACAATGCCCACTAAACTATACCACTCACTGTGCAGCACAGGGTTAGCTCCCAGGGAATGGAAGAGCAAAATCCCCATCTTCCAGAAAACAACAATGGCCAGTATAATATTGATTGGAGAGAGGAGGAGTGTGACGATTAGTCGTGCCTGTATAGATGGACAATCAAAATTATTATAGTACACGTTTAATTATACATACATAAATATGAGAATATACGTACATATAATGAAAGTAGCAGTTATCAAATAGAATACTCAAAAAGGTGAACCCAAGGTTGAGTATTATATTTTGGCAGAATTCCAAGTAATTGGGTGATACATACGTAATCTGTCTCCAATTCACCAAAGAATTGTACAAAAGTCCACAACATGTGCTTTGAGGTCATAGATGTGATGCTAGGTCAATTGACACCATCCTGTGGTAGGTCCACATCCGGGAGTATATCCCCAATGAACCACAGGTATAACTAGTTCGTTACCATGGCAATGGCAGACAAACACACAATATATCACATAATATATAATATATAATATGTAATAGCTAAAGTAACTTTGGGCGGGTTGTAGCAGATATACACTTCGTTTAATTGTTTATGAGGGCTTCGCCCAAAGTTACTTTAGCTATTATGTGGTATGTTCAATATAATCAAAAGTATCTGTATGCTATGGTAATTGATTGATCCAGGTGTGAAATTTCAACAACAATAGCAGAGTGAAGTGTGCAATATTATGGGAACTGTGTAAAAAATAGCACAGATTTTTGCACACTTTACACGTTGATCTGCCCACGAAACAAACCACATATATACATTGGCATGTACCTTGACATACATAGAAGTATTCACATGTGGGTAGGTGAATGTGGAAGGAAACATATACCATAAATAATTCAAGATTACATGGGTTGACTCCATACACAAAGATTTTGATGTATACCATATAATA
>OZ026555.1:1625014-1637514 GCA_964020155.1 Chondrilla cf. caribensis | reverse complement strand
ACCATATTCTTTGAAAACGAATTGCAGCGGATTAATGAGTATCCACTGCATCATGATAGCAGCCATCTGCTGTATATCGTGATGATCGCATATAGTATACCTCCAGGTATCCGAGTCAGCATACAGGTATATTTACCACAGCACAACTGGGCAGGGTGCAACTATTATGTATGTTGTGTGGGTGTGGTGTGACTGTAGGGCCGCATTGAACCTAGAACTGACATTTTATCATTCCTGATCACCCAGGGGAGCTCGCAACTGGTAGGAAGCTGTGTGTCATATCTGGAGACAGGAGGTCTGCAAGGGCATCCGCTAAAGATGGTCCAGTCGGTCACACTGGTCATGTGATGGCTCTGGCTGTCAGCTCAGATGGGAAATTCCTTGTGAGTTTTGAGTGAGTGAGTCCCGTTTTCATAGACTGACAGAGTACACTGTAGTATATTATGTAGTTGTATGTAGGATAGCCCATGCATGTAGGATAGACTGTGCATGTAGGATAGCCCGTGCATGTAGGATAGCCTGTGCATGTAGGATAGCCCGTGCATGTAGGATAGCCTGTGCAATTAGGATAGCCTATGCATACCTGGTATGTCTATAAAATGCACAAGATGAACACAATGGCAGCCATTTCCATGACTCGGGATATCTCAGGACACACCCTGTAACATCTACCTCTTTACAGTCTGCACACCTCCTCTTGACAGTCTACACACCTCCTCTTGACAGTCTACACACCTCCTCTTGACAGTCTACACACCTCCTCTTGACAGTCTACACACCTCCCAATTTTACCCACACACCTCGCAGACTACTGCCTTGCCTTGTGCCTATATCATCTGCTCTCCTTAGGCAAGTGGAGGAGTCGATCGTGTTCTTCGTATATGGGATGCTGAGACTTGTGGTCATTTACACACTTTCAAAGGACATCGCGACACAGTCACTGTATGTGATCTTGTAGGATGAGCAATGTACACACACACACGCACACACACACACACACACACACACACACACACACACACACACAAACACACACACACACACACACACACACATACACACACACACACACACACACACACACACACACACACACACACACACACACAGTTGTATATATTGTACCACAGTACTTGTAATTCAAGGCCTCAACTGCTGCTATACCTGGTCTAATATTACCCTACTTTTGATGCTGGCCTTCATGGCATCACTTCACTACAGGGTTTGGTATTTCAGAAGGACACTCATCAGTTGTTCAGCTGCTCCTCAGACAGAACCTTGAAATTGTGGAATATTGATGAAATGTCTTACATAGAAACATTGTAAGTTGTGTGTGTGTGTGTGTGTGTGTGTGTGTGTGTGTGTGTGTGTGTGTGTGTGTGTGTGTGTGTGTGTGTGTGTGTGTGAGTATTTTGTATGTGTGTGCATGCATATTATCAGGTCGTAGAATACAGCACATGTGTATATACAATGTACAATATGATTATTGTTGAGTTCCACTACATGGCTCTTTCCTTCCTCATCGTGGCAGGTTTGGTCATCAGGATCCTGTCACAGGGATGGACTGTTTGGCAAGAGAGCGACCCATCTCCTCTGGTGGCTTTGACAAGACTGTACGAGTGTGGAAAATAGTGGAAGAGTCCCAGCTTGTCTATCAGGGCCATCAGTGAGTGCTCTGCACGTACATGGGAAGAACCCACACACATGCAAACATAGGTACATACAACCCACAAATAGATTTACACCAGGTTCTGTACCATGAGCACATTGACAAATACAAATTTATGTACATACGTATGTATGTTAAGGTTTTTTCATGTTTTTAGTGCTTCTATTGATTGCATCAAACTAATCAATGAAGAATTCTTTGTGTCTGGATCCCAGGATGGGTTAGTTGTACTCGTGTTGTGTGCAATGTGAACTGTGTGTGCATGTGTACATGTGTTTGTGTGTGTACCTGTGTACATACATGTGACCTGTGTATAATATGTATATGTTGTGTACAAACATATTGTACTGTATCTAGTACAAAGTGGTTTAACTCGGAATGAATGTTGAATAGAATCAATAGATCTTCTGTGTATCAAGTTATGAGTATGTACATGTGGTATATACAGTGCAACTTGCTTAGTAAGTACCTTCAATGATACACCAATTAAATCTCCACCTATTTTCAGTGGTACTTACTATCAGTACTAATTGACATAGTGCACTTGAGCTAAGGACGGAGTGAAGTGCACGTATGTACTAGCAGAGGTGTATGTAGTATGCACTGGCCAGGGTACATATTAAGAAAGTTGTACTGTACTGTATTTGGTGCGTGTACAGGTAAATTGATGTTCTCCTCTCACAATCTTCTCAGTATGGTTGCACTGTGGAGCATGGTGAAGAAGAAGCCTTTGATGTATCAGAAACACAACTCTACATCCAATAATGCTGGCACTTGTGTGTGCGATACTTGGGTCTCTTCCGTGACAGCCCTGCCTTATTCAGACCTTATAGCATCAGGTGTGTGTGTATATGTATGTATGTATGTAGGGTAGAATGTGGTGTGTATGTATGTATATAGAGTACATTTGTGTGTGTGTGTGTGTATGTGTGTGTATATGTCAAATACTGTTTGCTATAACACATAGGCTCTTCTGATGGTTTTATACAAATTTGGAAATGTACACCCAAAGAGTCTTCACTGGAGTCACTCTTTTCAATTCCTGTGGTAAGTGCTCCCAGTGCAGTGTACGTATGTACAACAACTGCAGGGTGAAAGGCTGCTATGAGCAATTTTGTGTGTACCAAAATCTTATAGCTAGCTACTCCCCTGTAGGTCTTCACTTCTTGTGACTCCACACTCCACTCACTACACACTCACCCCTTTCACCACACCTCAACTCTATTCACTACACCCACACTCCATGCACTACACCCTATCTCTCACCACACCCACACTCCACTCAGCACACCATCCCTCCTCTCACCGCACCCACACTCCACTCAACACACCATCCCTCCTCTCACCACACCCACACTCCACTCACTACACCCTCACTCCTCTCACCACACCCACACTCCACTCACTACACCCTCACTCCACTCACTACACCCTCACTCCTCTCACCACACCCACACTCCACTCACTACACCCTCACTCCTCTCACCACACCCACACTCCACTCACTACACCCTCACTCCTCTCACCACACTCCACTCACTACACCCTCACTTCTCTCACCACAGCCACACTCCACTCACTACACCCTCACTCCTCTCACCACACTTACACTCCACTCACTACACCCTCACTCCTCTCACCACACTCCACTCACTACACCCTCACTTCTCTCACCACAGCCACACTCCACTCACTACACCCTCACTCCTCTCACCACACTTACACTCCACTCACTACACCCTCACTCCTCTCACTGCTCTGTTACTCACCTCACTTCCCTCACCACACCTGTACGTTCAAACTCCTCCACTTCCTCCCATGTAGCATGGATGTGTCAATCATATGACCTTCTCTCCGTGCGGGAACTACCTTGTGGCAGCTGTCGGTCGGGATCACAAGTTTGGACGATGGTGGTGTGACAACACTGCCAAAGACAGACTAGTTGTAGTGCATTTGACAAGAAAACAGTAGCAATGGCTCAATGGTCCACTGCTTGTGATAAATTGTACAATGTTGCATGGTGATATGTATGTACACATAGCAACCATCAATAAAATTGAAATTTTCTTATGCATTCTTACTTTGGTATTTGTACATTGAAATTGCATGAAGCTATTAAGTGTATATTTTTTGTGTTGTAACTTCTCTAGCTATATATTAGTGCATGCACTGAACAACTTGCCTCTGCAGTGTATATATATATATATATATATATAATATTGTTTGTACGTATGTATGAAATAAATGTCATACAAATACATTATTATAAAAACTATTAAATGCAATTTTGGATAAAAGTTGCATGCGTCACTCAATCCTCAAGCTTATCTTTAAGAGGTGGATTGCTCGTTTTAATTGACCCAATTGCAAGTCGGAATGATGACTTAATGCTTCGTTGCTGAACTGATTCCCTTTCCTTTTCATGAACCATAATGGTGTGTGTCTCATAGAACAGTTTGTCCTAGTGCACATGTGGCATGTAATGATTGATATATATTTTTTACAAATTATTATTATAATTGAAACAATAATACATATAAACATACAATAATAGTGTGAAATCAAACACCACGACACCCTAGGACAGATACAGGATTAAAATTTGGATGCACACGCTCATTCGTTGGCGTACCTTTAAATAGGACAATGGGTCACTTGAAATGAGGCATGAACATTTAGTGAGATTGTGGATGAAATCAAGAGCATCTGAACCAAAAGTTCCTGTTCATTCAAATGTAATCAGTTGAAAGTGATGGTTGTTTGATAACTCGTTATACATGTTGCGTTTCTTAGCGGCAGCCAAGTTTGCAACAGATCCAGCTTCTATAATATTTTTATAATAGTATTATTACATAGGCGGAGGAATGTTTTGGCAAGTGGGGGGGCCTTGGTGCTGAACTCATGATTAATATTGCACTTGTGTCCATGTATGCAATACTCTACATAGACATTCTTGGCCCCGCCTTTGTGATGAGTGGGGGGGCCATGGCCCCCCTGGCCCCCCCTGTTCCGCCGCCTATGTATTGTATATATAATAATATTATAGAAATTGCATGGCCAATGTCTTCAAAATAGAACAGATGTTTATCTTACCAGTACCTATTGCAAAGACTGTCTAAAGCCATTCAACGAGGAAATGCAGCTTCAATTCTCAGTTCCCTTCAGCCTGATATAGTCATTACTATGATTATTGCTAAGTTCTTTATTCTACGTATGACATCGTATTTTTATTTAATTACTACAACTATTGGAAAAAAATATAATGAGTATACGTATAGGCAGTACATGTGTATATGTAATCAATCTGAAATTAATTATCTGACGTAATATTATAGATGTGTTAATAAAAAATGTATACGTAATATGCTTTCTTAATACGTATTAATTGCAATAATATAACATTTGACAATTCTCCACATAGTTCACGGAAGTCATGCAGTTTACACATTGTACAAAGTATACGTACACTATGTGCATCGAAACTGTTGACTGAGTTCAAGAGTATTATCACTTCATTAGAGACAGATGTGTTGAATTAAATTAGACCCACTACTGTGTTAGATATATATTATGAAGTAATTTCTATATGTAGATGATAATGTAAACAATAATAAACATGAAACAAAACTTATGTAAATGCCTGTCTATGTATTCACACGATGGAGCTACTTCATCTTCAAATACACTGTAACACCTGGTTTAGGCATCAGCCCAGTGGTGGAATTCTTGAGGAATCCCTCTGAGGTGTAGCCGACGCAAGTAGGGTTGGAGTTGCACAGATAGCGCAGCTGTCCCTGGTCCTGAGTCCACGGTTTATTCCCCGGTCCGTACAGGTCAGCTGGTCCAGACGGAATGTCGTGGTCCATCACGGACTTGTAGTTGGCAGTGGACACAAAGGCATACTTCGTCAAAAGATTAGCAGTGATCATCAGTGGATCACCACTAGCAGTTGTGGGGTAAGGGGAGACCTGAATAGAGAAAAGTGGAAAGTTGGTGTGTGTGTGTGTGTGTGTGTGTGTGTGTGTGTGTGTGTGTGTGTGTGTGTGTGTGTGTGTGCATGTGCATGTGTGTTTACTTGTACATGTGTGCTGTGTGTGTGTGTGTGTGTTTACTTGTACATGTGTGCATGTGTGTGTGTGTGTTTACTTGTACATGTGTGCATGTGTGTGTGTGTGTTTACTTGTACATGTGTGCGTGCGTGCGTGTGTGTGTTTACTTGTACATGTGTGCATGCGTGTGTGTGTGTGTGTTTACTTGTACATGTGTGCATGCGTGTGTGTGTGTGTTTACTTGTACATGTGTGCGTGCGTGCGTGTGTGTGTTTACTTGTACATGTGTGCATGCGTGTGTGTGTGTGTGTGTTTACTTGTACATGTGTGCATGCGTGTGTGTGTGTGTTTACTTGTACATGTGTGCATGCGTGTGTGTGTGTGTTTACTTGTACATGTGTGCATGCGCGTGTGTGTGTTTACTTGTACATGTGTGCGTACGTGTGTGTGTGTGTGTAACTCTTCAAGCACCTTCATATTCCATGCTTCTTCCAATTCGGACCTGGCTTGTCTATAAGAGTCCAGGTCGACTTCTTTGCCAGTCTCAACTGCTTTCTCCACAGTGGAGATGAACAGCTGCCAGCGAGGGAGGTAGTAGTCCTTCACAAGTCCTCCCCACGCCTTGGCCGCATAGTCACTCAGTCCAACATCCCTGTACCCCCACAAGGTGACCTGATTGCGAGCGTTGAATTCGTAAAGAACTTTGCTCGTGTTCGAGGACACACTACTCCGAGCGTCCTCAGTCCACGAGCCAAGAAGATAGTTGATGTCCGAAGACAGAAGGTCATCGAGATCGTTAATAATGTTCATCATTTGGTCACCTAAAGATGAGAAAGTGGTCTCCCACGAAACTTCCTTTTTCTTCACCCACTCACTGTAGGCTAGTCCCCACATGGTGTGCAGCTCGGAGAAGAGATTTGAGAGGCACAAGTGACCCAGATCAACGAGGTCGTAGTGAAAGGTTGAAGATCCCGTATTGATGTGGGGTGAAGTGAGAGTTGATTCGTACATCAGCTTCCAAGCCATCACAGTGCCCGTGGCATTGGGAGACATGAAACTGTGAATTAGACCGCGGGACATGTATAGAGGTAAACAGGCTGAGACGCAGTACTGTACTTGTACAGTAATACAACATGTGTAGAGACACAAGACAAAAGATCCGTCCTGCAAACATTTACATTATCTCTCTCTGTCACACGCACGCACGCACGCACGCACACACACACACACACACACACGCACGCACACACACACACACACACACACACACGCACACACACACACACACACACACACACACACACGCACGCACACGTGTACGTACACACACACACACACACACACACACACCGAACTGGTACTTTTTATCAAAGTTAACTGTTACAACTACTTGTTGACATAGTGTAAATGAACTAGGGACTAAATGAAGTGTATGTACTAACCAGGGTACTTACTAACCAAGTTGAACTGTATTACCCTAGCATACATACAATACGTATTTGCATACACACATTATGTCATACACTTACTATACAAACATACAAACACAACGCACTAGGGCATATCAAATTCCGGTGCTCTTTCAATCAGAGATTTCAGATTCCAGCTGAAGTCGAAATGGTAGACAGATTCCAACAGGTGGTACCAAGCGTCTGTCATGACGGCGGAAGTGCTGCCATAGCGACGCATCCAATATTGGTCAACCCAGTACCATACGTCCACAGGGTCCTTCCTCCATCCCATCTCACCCTGCAGAGCGGGGAGGTACACATTCTGACAGTCGTGCTTGTGTGTTTGTGGATAGATACAGGGTTTCCCCCAAAGGGGGTACCAGGGCATTCCCCCCTTTATTCTCTGTTCTGTGACAACAAATTTTGTTAGAATAAAGATTTATAATATTATTGTGTTTAGTGTTAAAGCAATATTGATAATTATACATCAAAACATTCATAGTGACCCCCTCCTCCCCTTTATTTTTTTCTGTGGGAAACACTGTAGATAGATATTAAATATTTATAGAGGAGAACCTTGTCAGTTACAAGGCTGATCTCCCTGGGGGTTCTGTTAAATACATACATAACACACAATAAATGGTCAGACATAAATTACATAAAATAAGAGTACAGTACAGTACAGTACAGTACAGTACAGTACAGTTGTACAGTACATGAGAACACTGAACTTACTGTGCATACGTATGTGCATATAATTATATGCACGTAAGTTGTTCAAGCACCATACAAGTGCAGCACACTAACAGAACTTCAAATGTACTCAGTGTATCGCACACAGCACTCATAGTACAACATACTTGCATACCAACACGCAGTGTATGTACTAACATTTTAGCACAACATACACGACACAACACGCTAAACACAATGCAACAAATAAAACACAGCACACTCAACACAACATAAACGACACAACACACTGAACACGTTACAACATATAAAACACGACACACTGGACAAAACCTACACAACACAACACACTAAATACAAACACGTCATCACTACATCTCAACACAACACACAGTAGTAATGCTATACTCACCATCAGGTCATACACTATAGGATTGTGCTCAATTGCTTCAGGTGTCATACCGACACCCACCATCGTGTTGTTGGGCGTGGCCAGGGCCTTGGGCGGGCCCTCCGTTATGCCGGGTAGGTTCCCGTACATGCTCCTCGTGCCGCCAAAGTTATGCAGCAGACACCAGACAAATGGCTTCCCAAAGTAGGACTGTGTCCGAGACCAGATGGGTTGAGGGAGAGAGTCGAGGTCTAATATCAGCATACCATTGTCTGGTACTTCAGACAGGAAGGCCTTAATGGTAGCATCATTCCAAAACCTGGCTACAAGTGTCGCCGAGAGAAAAAAACACACACAAAAACATCACATGTACACATACTGACATATGTACGTACATACAGTGAATCCGAACATATATACTGTGCATACAGTGGACCCTCACATACGTACATAGGTACAGTACATACATTAAACCCTAACATACGTACATACAGTGCATACAGTAAACTCTAACATACGTAGGTACAATACGTACATTAAACCCCAACATACATACAGTGCATACAGTAAACTCTAACATAGGTACAGTACATACATTAAACCCTAACGTACATACAGTGCATACAGTAAACTCTAACATAGGTACAGTACATACATTAAACCCTAACATACAATACAGTGTATACAGTAAACTCTAACATACGTAGGTACAGTATATACATTAAACCCCAATATACATACAGTGCATACAGTAAACTCTAACATAGGTACAGTACATACATTAAACCCTAACGTACATACAGTGCATACAGTAAACTCTAACATAGGTACAGTACATACATTAAACCCTAACATACAATACAGTGTATACAGTAAACTCTAACATACGTAGGTACAGTATATACATTAAACCCTAACATACATACAGTGCATACAGTAAACTCTAACATAGGTACAGTACATACATTAAACCCTAACATACAATACGGTGTATACAGTAAACTCTAACATACGTAGGTACAGTATATACATTAAACCCTAACATACATACAGTGCATACAGTAAACTCTAACATAGGTACAGTACATGCATTAAACCCTAACATACAATACAGTGTATACAGTAAACTCTAACATAGGTACAGTACATACATTAAACCCTAACATACAATACGGTGTATACAGTAAACTCTAACATAGGTACAGTACATACATTAAACCCTAACATACATACAGTGCATACAGTAAACTCTAACATAGGTACAGTACATACATAAACTCTAATCACCTGTGATGTATGTATGGATGTATGGTGTGTATGTACATTACTCACTATTCAAGAACAGCCATCCTTGCATAACAAACACAGCATCTGGATCTACCTTGCTCATTGCTGTATATATGGCCTTGTTGGTAGCAGCAAGGAAGGATGTGTCATTCGAAGACGGAGTCATTTCATTGTATGTGTCAGCATTGAAGAAATGGTCAGTGCCGAACTCCTTGACAAGTATCTTGTAGAACTCTTCTCCTAGCTGACTGAAGAGAGGGTCAGTGGGCTCCAAGAGGTAGTCCTCGGAGAAGGTTTCATTGAAGTCTCCCCAACCTGCATTCCGAATGAACTTATGGTCGGGGTACATCGGAACAAGTTTCGAGGGAACGTGCCCAGCAAAACCGGGCAAGACATTTGCCATCCCGTACTCTCTGCTTCGTTGAAGAATCTTCTTCTGGAGGTCGCGCTGGGACTCCACCCACTGCAAGTCCAGTGGCCCGCCCCATTTACGGATATTACCCATGCGCTGCCATGCCAAGAAGGCGGGGCCAGAGAAAAAATCAAGGATGTCCCGATCAGAAAGACCAACACTGCGGTAAAACTCGAGCCACACGTACTCCTGGCCCGTGAATGACAGAGGGAGGTTGATACCATTGAGAGCCATCCAGTCCAGCTCGAACTCCCACCTATCCCAGTCCCACCAAGCCATGGAGTACGACACAGTACAGACGTTCATGTAGTACCTGTACTTTACCGGAGAGACCATCACAGTCTTAGCGGAGGGGAGTGGAGGCGGGTGGCCCACTGACAGCTGGTTGCCGGAGCCATTTCTACCCCAAGAGACAGAACAGTAGCAGGTGTACTTGAGATACCAGTTGAGAGCAGAAGCAAGAGAAACACCGCTGTTTCCTCTCAAAACGGGCTTCTTGGTGTCAACGTCTGCGTCCACCTCAAACACATCATGGCCACCTTGGTCTGGGATCACTTCATACTTGAAGGCATCCACAAACTTTCTTCCAAGAAGTCTTTGAACTAGTCCCTGGATGGAGCCAAGAGGGTCGCCCTTTGGAGGAGAATGACCGTTGACCTCGTTGAATCCACCCAACAGCAGCAGTATCAGACAAATGTGCTACAGGTTTGCAATGAACTACAATCATAAACAAGTGTACACAGAATACACACAACAGCATTACACCATAGACCCTATGATTACACAATGGAGCATGAATTAAGCAACCCCCTAGGTAGACACACAATAAATTACCTTTTCTGAACTTTCTCTTATCATATATTATAATCACTCTAAACTCTTATTAGGTATTTGAAACAAAGAGATTTTCGCAACAAACACATTCTTTACCATTTGCCTTATCCATGCACAAATGTGAAATAAGCAAGTTTTACTTACAAGCTGACTTCGACTGTATCAAACTTATACAGAAAGGAATACTACAGCAAATAGAAGTTTATCCAGACCTACCACTGCTTCATAAACCACCGCCCAGTACGTCATAACCATTTGGAATCGGCTAACTCACTATACTGCTATGATTCATAGCAGCTGGTGCTGATGTTAATATGCCCACAGATTTCTGGCAAACCCGAGGACAGATTCGTGATACTTACACAGCGGGATCATCTGGCAAATTATGACGCGAGGTTATACCATAGATAATACAACCGGTTTGTATTATCTATGGTTATACAGTAAGTACTCATTAGTAGACTGGTCATCGGTTCTCCAGCGGTACTAAAAGATCTAGAATAGAGCTCTAGAGCATGCAGCCTATGCGTACACTTCTCCGCGAAGAGGACATACGTATCATACCATGTGCATGACAAGTAACTCACCAACATAGCAGCATTGGTAGCGGCCATATTGACAACTTCACGTGATCATTCACTGCTGAATAATATGGCGGCATAAGGTCTGGGTATACGAGACCAACCCCAGATTTTCTCCCGAACAAAGTCATGTATCACCATCAATCGCTTTTGTGAATTTACCCTTCTTGCCATATATACGTATGTAATAATATGCGTACATGGAGACGAAACAAGCAGACCTATTATAGCCCTTAACTGCTATATAGCTAGCAGGTACCCAGCATAGTGCACACCCATTAATACACTATAATGCATACTCACTATAGCTAGTACATACATACCTACAAACTAGCTACACACCTATTAGCACACAACCACTATAACTAATACATACACACCTACAAACTAGCTACACACTTATTAGCACACACCCACGAGCTAAGTACACGCACCGTGTAACTGACAATCACACATAATATTCAACATTGTTAGTCATTGAATCTGATGTAATAATTAAAAAAAAGATCTGTGATTAATCCTAAAGATAATTGAAGTCAATAAATCCAAATATTCAACCTGTACAGAGACATAAAAGAGAAATAGTTAAAGCCATGATCACAGGTGTTGTTTAGACATTGAGTTATTATAAACAATGTCAAATAGTTGCTGTGGGGGACATAGGGTTTTCTCTTCTCACACTACTTGCATCTTGGTATACTATAAACATTGGAACTTGTTGCGGGTTTGAATTTTACATTATTGAGAAAGTGGAATACACAGTGTGTGTGCCTCAATTACAACACTAGTTTCTTTTTCTCTGTGTCTGTCTTTCCTTTTCCCTCCCACTTCTTCCCCTCTCCTCCCCTCTCTCTTCTCTCTCCCTCTCCCTCTCAACCTCTTATTCTCCCTACATCTCTCCCCTTAAAACTAGCAGAAACCACACATCTATTCTGTGTCTCACTTCTATTTCTTCCCCCAGAACCATCCTAGCAGCCCTCCTCCTCCTTGTTGGTCCTTTCCTTTCTCCTTCACTCGATGGTCCAAGTCTGGGAACTCCACAAAATTCTTAGCCAGGTCAAAGAAGAGAGGCTTACAAGGAATTGGTTGGAGTTCTGGTGGCATGGGTGCTAGAGGTGGCAGCTTCTGATTGG
>OZ026555.1:1502514-1620014 GCA_964020155.1 Chondrilla cf. caribensis | reverse complement strand
ATGATCACCTTCCATTGCCTGTAAAAGCCTCACCTTTCTTACTAAAATCCCATTCAAAAGCAAATTGAATGTAACAAAAGAAACATTACACCAAGGAATCAACTATAAATACTTTAGCATTTCTCTTACTGAGTCTTTTCTTCCAAAATAGGAAGATTTCGGTATGGCTTGTGCACCACAACTCACTGAGCACTGCCAAAGCAATCAAAGGCCTCCTTCCATTCCTGCCTCTCGAAGTGTAGGTTCCCTCTCATCCACTTCGCATAAGCGTCCGCTTCAAGCTTTGTTCTCGGGTCACAACGAGGGCAGGAGTCGCACAGGCTGAGGAGCTCCTGGGCGTAGAGGTTAGCCTTATGGAGCTTCCTCTGCAGGTGATGCTTCTTCCTGTACTCCATCTCATTCTCTGCATCCTGCTTCAACTGCATGGCGTAAGCCCAAGCTCTTTCGGCACAGACCAAGGGAATTTGTAAAAACCTAGAACAATATAAAAGAGAGAAATGCTAGGAATATGACAGTCACTTGAATTAGCGAATCCTTAGCGCGCACACACACACACACACACACACACACACACACACACACACACACACACACACACACACATCACACACCTAATATCGGTGATTATTTCTGAAGTTATGGCTTTCCCAACATATCTGTGCCTCCTTCCTTGGGTAAAATGAAGTGATTTGCGAATACGACGTACGCGGCGGGAACAGTACAATCTGAGAATGAAGAGCACACGAATATCACAAT
Organism: Chondrilla cf. caribensis; assembly: GCA_964020155.1. Taxonomy (NCBI): domain Eukaryota; kingdom Metazoa; phylum Porifera; class Demospongiae; order Chondrillida; family Chondrillidae; genus Chondrilla; species Chondrilla cf. caribensis. The sequence continues at coordinate 1,619,258 of OZ026555.1, read as the reverse complement.
ACAATGAACACTTAAGTGTAGATAACAAATCAATTTATAGCATTTTACTCCCTCTCAACACCACATTACTCCAACCTGTCTCCCTCCTCCAACCCTCCACATTACTCCAACCTGTCTCCCTCCTTCAACCTCCACATTACTCCAACCTGTCTCCCTCCTCCAACCTCCACATTACTCCAACCTGTCTCCCCCTCCAACCCTCCACATTACTCCAACCTGTCTCCTTCCTCCAACCGCCACATTACTCCAACCTGTCTCCCTCCTTCAACCTCCACATTACTCCAACCTGTCTCCCTCCTCCAACCCCCCACATTACTCCAAACTGTCTCCCTCCTCCAACTCTCCACATTACTCCAACCTGTCCCCTTCCCCTTACCTATAACTTCTGTAGTCTCCGTGCCTCAGACCATGCTGATTCTGAGCCTCCTTAACTAGAGGCAGAACTACAAGTGATTAAGGATCACACCCACCTCAACAGCAAACACAAAGTCCAAAAGACGTGCCTATGTGCAGGCACAGGTACAAGGTGCTACAAAGACAGACTGATCCTTCAATTCTCCTTAAAGTCTGAAGAAGAAGACTGAACAACCCCCCGAACCTGGCTAAAGGGCTTGAACTCACTCAAGCCTACCTAGGAATCTTTGTTGCATGAATGTGTTCAAAACATCTCTGATCATTTCGGAGGGTTGTAAGTTTCCACCAAACTCAGTTCATGGTCTGTTACACGTAAATAGCTGTGTTTAACTAAGATGAATACGTGTGTCGAACATACATGAATGGCTGTATGTCTCCACTGTAAATAAGTGTGTTATACCTAAATACTTGTGTGCAACTGCTAAGCCGTGTTGCCATAGACGGTGGAGTGTCTATTGTTACATATGTCATCATTTAGACCTTTGGATGGGACTACTACTTACTGAAGGGATCAATGAATCTTACTTTGTCTAAAAAAAACGAACGAATTTTGTTTGGTTCAAGGATACTCTCCAGACAGAAATCTTGAGATTTATCCGTTCTATCAGTTTCTGTCCCGATGCTTGGATCGTTTTCTGACGTGCCTTCTTCTTCTCCCCCTACTTTCACCGTATCCATGTCTGCGTTTGATTCTTGAGCTGACGCCATTTTATTTGCCTACATGTGGTCTTAGGGGATTCCCCTGTCTGTATTGCCCGTTCGTTATTTTGTTCTAGTTAACGGGAAAAGAACTACGTACCTATTGCAAGAGCAGGTCCTCAAAATGACTTCGGAAGTTAGATCTAGAAAGAAGGCAAACAAGAAAAATACAACCGGGGCGGGTAAGAACGCCCGTTTGCCCGACGAATCGAAAGTTGTATCTCCTAAACTAGAGTCCCTATCCGTACAACTGGCGGCTCTGAGAGATCGTGTTGCCGACAACAAGGACCTATTCTCCAAGTACAAACTACTCCTGCAGTCAGAAATAAGCGAGCGAAGTCCCCCTCGAGTGAAATGCCACATCTTTTCCCTATGCAAGCCGGTATTGAAGGTTCTTTGGGTGATATTCCTGGTTCTCCTGCTGATAGGAGGCTCGGTCGGTCTCGTCATTTACAAAGTTGAGCGCTACAGCGATGCATTCTCCATGTACGTCCAGGAGAACATGTACGACTTGATGAGATATGCGAGGTTCGCCGTGATAGCCCTATCCCCAATATTCCCCCGACTGCAAAAGCTCTGTCTGGTCCCAAACCCCTTTTCACCTGCTTATAAGTGCGCGTGCATGGATGGGATTACTATCCAGAACCGCTCCCTCGATCTCGGACTGCCAGCAGAGGAGGTTATACTCCTTACCAGATATCCTCAAATGGGGTACCTTTCGAATTTTGATGCATATGCTTTGAAAGATCTGTACTGGGAGAATGGTAAGCTGCAAGATCCGTGTGCTGAGTTCGGTGCTGAAGCGATTGAGGGTAGTGGCGCAACTGACGATGAGGAAAACAAGTATGAGATTTACTTCAATGACTTGTTCAAATCTACCACAAGTTTGAAGAGACAGTTAAAGTCAAGTGCACCTTGGAAGGCCATTTGGTGTGTGTGTGTGTGTGTGTGTGTGTGTGTGCATGTGTGTGGGTGGGTGGGTGTGGTGTGTGGTGTGGGTGGGTGTGCATGTGTGTTGTATGTGTGTGTGTGTGTGTATGTGTGTGTGTGTGTGTGTGTGTGTGTGTGTGTGTGTGTGTGCGTACGTGCGTGTGTGTGTGTATGTGTGTACCAGTTTATTTGCTTGCGTGTGTGTGTATTCCTATATCTTCACAACATGCATCTCTTCACATGTAACAAATTGTCTATTGTGGGTCTTGTGTAGAGTAGTTCAGTGTCAATCCTACTGTGGAGTATGAATTGGTAGGAAGGATGGTTTATTTAGTGTGTCCACAAGCAACCACACAATGGGAGAAGGTGGAAAGTATTACATTCTAGTGGTAGTTTGTGTGTAGGAATAGGGCATTTAGACTGAAAAGTGTGTGGGAAACTAGTCATTCAGGTGTTAAGTGTTATGTCTCACCTCGTAAATTAAACATCACCACACACACATAGAAGTGCAAACAAGGCTTCACTACGGTATTGAAAACAGAAATTGTACCCTTCAACTAATTGTTTGGCCCATACCATCTAATTTTAACATGACTGTAAGTATGCATCACGGGATTTTACAGACCAAAGTCTTTGGTCTTGTTAGCTGGTTGGCGTAAGATCTGGCAATGCATTTTTAACTCACATGAGCCTTTGCACAGGCCACATGCAATGAACCTCTCAATCAATCATGACTGTGGTAGTCTGGGTGCAGTTAGAACACAAAGGCTTCTACCTGATGTTATTTGAGGGTTTCATGCTTGTTCATTTCTTAGGCTATTATTGCAGTTAACACTGCTGCCAAAATAAAGCTTACGTATGTTAATTTTATGTTTTTGGATGGATGTAACCCATGACGATGAGATACAGTGTAATAATTTGGAGTCATTCACCGTCAACCTTTTGACCTCACGAAATTGGGCAATTGTTGCATGTGCTCTGTTGTCTGGAGTGTATTCTGTCTCATATTTTTCTGTGTGTGTATGTTACCACCACAAAGACCATCATCACTGTACAATTGGGAATGTATCTTCTGTTTTTCACCAGGCAAGAATGTGGTCCTCCGACCGACAAGAAGTCTGTAATGGACCTTATGCCGATGTTAAAACCACCCCCTGGATATGAGTTTGTCTCGAATCCTGTCATTTATGTCTCCGGACAGTGGGCCAGGTACTACCATATACCGGTATGTTGTAGCATGTATAAGCACACACATGCACAAACACACAGATATACACACATGTACACACACATTCACACACACACACACACACACACACACTCACACACACACTCACACACACATTCACACACACACACACACACACACACACACACACACACACACACACACACACATGCATGGTTGGTCAGGTATCCAATGTATGTACTGTATATGCATTCAACATTCAGGATCTCTGGGTAAAAGAGCCTACCTGGATCGTGATCACTGTCCTATATGGTGGCATGCGAATCAGCATTGATGGAGGTTATGAATGCATGGAACACTGTATGGATCGCAAGAACATGGTCCTGAAGCCTGGGGACACAGGTGGGTAGCTCTACCACGTGTACATCAATACATTACATGAAATGAACATTATTGTCGATGATTATATGTACTGATTAGAGTAATGGAATCAGATTGTCACTTACCGGGGAATGCTGCTTACAGTAGACCTTAGCAGTGACCCCTGCCCACCCTCCATATCCCCCAGTAGTGACCCTGACCCTCCCCCTCCATATCCCCCAGCAGTGACCCCTGACCCTCCCCCTCCATATCCCCAGCAGTGACCCCTGACCCTCCCCCTCCATACCCCCCAGCAGTGACCCCTGACCCTCCCCCTCCATATCCCCAGCAGTGACCCCTGACCCTCTCCCTCCATATCCCCCAGCAGTGACCCCTGACCCTCCCCCTCCATATCCCCTGCAGTGACCCCTGACCCTCCCCCTCCATATCCCCCAGCAGTGACCCCTGACCCTCCCCCTCCATAGCCCCACCAGTGACCCCTGACCCTCCATGTAGGATAGAGGCCATGTACTGACATGTTGTAGAAAAGTGACATTCTGGCTCCAACTGATATGTTAATTTTAGCAATAATAAGTAGTATAGACTGGTAGTGGATTTCCTGTGATAGTCACAAGATTGTCACTTGCTATTCATGCCTTATCACATTCATATCACGTACTCTTTCTCATCTACTTGTAGTTGTTCTACATGAGAGGAACTGGAACCCCTCGTGGCAGTCGTGGGGTCCCGATCACACCGTAGTCATGATAACCTCAGTAAAGAAGACCTAACATACATGTGTGTATAGGAGTCTCAACTACTGCGCATCCCTCACAATATGAGGACCAGCACACACTACAATTCTCAATGTTAGCTGTGATAATAATTAATTTTGTAACAACTGTACGTTAAAAACATCACATAATGTAGAAAACTGTTTGGTGTGTTAAACTAAAAGTTTTTCGATTGATTGCTGAAGTGACTGTATCTGGGACTTGAGCTGGGAGCCCTCGTTGACCAGCACGGCACAGGCTATGACCGGGCGGGACTGACCACAGGCACGACCTAAGGCTGTGGATGAGAGAAGCGTCACATTTCCACATACAGTAGAACCTCTCTATTAAGGACACTTTGGGACCTTAATTTTAGTCCTTAATACAGAGGTGTCCTCAATTCAGAGGTCATTTTACACACTACAGTACTACACTGGGACACAGAATGGTGTCCTTATTACAGAGGTTTCCACATTTCAGAGGTTTGTAATAGAAAAGTCCCACTGTACATGTGTATGGTGGAATGCTATTACAACAAACTCCTTCACAACAAACAACATTATTGATTGGTTGATAATTTCAAAGCAATGAGCAACATGTTACTGTACATACTACATTTTAATCCATTATATGTATATACATTAGTGCTGGGGATGAATAATCGATTTAATCAATCTCAGTATCTATGCTCTGATAATATACAGTGGAACCTCTCTATAAAGGACACGTTGGGACCATAATTTTAGTCCTTATTACAGAGGTTTCCTCAATTCAGAGGTCATTTAATACACCACAGTACTACACTGGGACACAGAATGGTGTCTTTATTATAGAGGTTTCCACATTTCAGAGGTTTGTAATAGAGAGGTTCCAGTGTATTTGAAAATGACAGCCGATTCCCAACGCTAATACATATACGTACATAAACAATACAGTCAAGTAGTATAATATCATGCTCTATACATGTACAAGTGCACATACATGGTAACTTGCAATACACATACACAACACGCATACATACACATGTACCCATAACACACGCATACAAACATGTGCACATACCATGTATTCAACTGCATGAACACACACACACACACACACACACACACACACACACACACACACACACACCTGATTTCGAAGGCACAAAGACATAAGGAACGTTCTTATCTTCACACAACAGGGGAAGATGCAGCAATATCTCGAGTGGTTCAGTATCAGCTGAAAGAACAACAAATTCCGCAATACCACGATTTAAAGCCTTAGTTGTTTCATTTGCGCCCTTTTTAAGTTGCTTGTAGTTGACAGCTTGTTGGAGAAGATCCATGATGGTAGCTGTCAGTTGCGGGTCGGCCAAAGGATAAGCTTTTGGGTTGACTGCAGGAGTTTCGGCCTACATAACCGTCGATTAACGTGTGTATTTGTGAATGGAATGACATCTAAAAAGTAAAATGATAAAAGGCTCACCATTGTGATGTTTTGTGTCAATATTATTGGTTTTACTAGTACTTCTCCCCTCAGCAGCGAGCTTCACCGAGGAACACGTGGAATATACGGATTTTACGGAAATAAGCGATTGACCAAAACGTGAAGGAGAATCGGAAAAGATGGCGCACGTCAGCGCACTGATCATTTTATTATTGAGTTTTTCACTTTTAAACGTGTATTTGGCCATCCCGGTGGACAAGTCTAAGAAACCAGAAGCCCATAAACTCGACGATGGTATAGTCGGCCTTAACGAAGAGGAATACAAGCGATATGTTGAACAGATCCGCCAGATGCATTTGAACCAGGTAAAAAAGGGTGTAGACGACACGTTCACTCCCGAACAAGTAGATAAGAAGATGGCTCCCAACGACGAGCATCTGAGGACCAAGTTAGAAGAGGCAAAGAGGCAAATTGTGGATAATTTGAGAAATCTCGGACGCCTGAGACAGCTGAAACAGGAAGGTTTACCAGTTACCGACCAGGAAGTCAGAGCCCTGAATCTCGCCGGCGTTTCCAAGGACTTAAAAGTGGAAGAGATCGATAAAATAATGCACGAGGTGTGTGTGTGTTTGTGCGGGTATTTGCACGGTCTATAGTTTTGGAGACAGTACGGACGCCTTCGTGCCATTGTGCGCTAGTATACGTACGTACGCTGTGTTTATTAATAGAATGGCACCTCTGTAGCGGTGACACCGTTCTGTGCAGCGTGTAGCTGATGCAAATCAACCGAGCAGGGTGTTGAAGTTGGATTTACATACATGCGTAGTTGGGACAGAAGTTCAGAGCCAAAGGGTAACAAGGCCCTGGGTCATACGTAGGTTGTGCTTGGGTCTCATCAGTGGCGGTAATTGCTACCCTGCATCTGTGCATAAGAGATGAAATGATCAGTCGTGTCTGTCTGTTGGTACTAAATCACCAGGTCTTGAGATGTCAACATCTTGTTTCTTTATCTTGCCGATGTACAGTTTAAGCAGTTTAAATCCAATGTTTAGAGCTGTTCACCACAAATGAGTATACATTGAAATGTACTGTTGCTCATACATTCATATGTACGTATGTACATTTACACTACATACGTGTACATTTACACCACATACGTACGTACATGTGTAATACTACGTATATATGGTAAGGACTATGGGATTCACTTGAGTTGAATTTCCTTGTTTCAAATTTCCAATGGGTATGCTTGTGTATGTACAGTTTTGTTTGAAGTATTGATCTTTGATGAGTACGCATGTACATACGTAGGTAGGGTGCATTTCCAATACAATTTATGTACGTATATGTACATACATACGTATACATATGAGATCGAACTCCACTGGATGTGTGTGTTTCTGTGCACGTGTGTGTTTGTACCAACATACCTAGGTACTTTTGGTCGCTTATGTGTGTGTTTCACTCATAGGTACTCCATGATTAGATATAATCCTATTTTGTCTCATGCAATTTCTATTATTATGGCTGCACAGTCCAGTCAATAGACATAACAGAGTAACACACAGACACATACTATGTATGTATACACGTATACTCTTATGTTGTTTAGTTTCCCCACAGACCATGACACATAGGGTGTGGTGGTATGTTTGCAAACACTAGTTCATTAAATTAATTCAATGGCTTCTTCATCCATGATGCATTAAAATTATTATCTTCATCCGAGAAGTTATAGTGTGTGTGTCCTTGTGTGTGTGTGTTTGTGTGTACGTACATCTAAGTACATACGTACATGTACATAAGACCTATACAACTACGTACATACATATTATGTATGTACGTACGTAGGAAAATATTTGATGCAATCACTGTGTTTGTCTGATTATAGATGTTGTACTTGATGAAATACGTAGATTATCTCTGATTATGCATTGATCCCTTGAATTGTCCACCTGACAAATCTCATTGCCAGTGGTCAGCCCTCTGTTTGTGCATAAAGTCCCCAGGATAGAAAACAAGGGACAATGTTTACATTATTATTTGGTGTTGTGTGTGAATCCAGATAGTAACGTAATTTGGACTTCATTACTGTGTGTAGTATGTTTACAGCTAGTGTGTGTAGTACGTACGTACGTACGTTCACAATCAGTATACATACGTACGTACATTGTATTATGTAACTGTAGAAACTAGAGGTTCTTCAAGCTCTTGACAACAAGAGAAAGGAACTCTTCAAAGAACATGAAATGGGTATTGAAGCAAAAAGAAGAGAGAAATTGAAGAAGATGAGCGAGAGAGATAGACTGAAGGCTGAAGAGGAGTACAAGAAAGAAGAAGAAAAAAAGAAGGCACATGAACTACCTCATCCTGTGAGTGAGGTGTCTGTCTTCTCTGTGGTTGGGACAAAGCTATGGTATTTACTGTGTTTCAGATTCTCTCCCTTTCATCAATGTGAAGCCACCCTAGATTCTCCCTATTGTGTGACATAACATAATCATAAGTACATTGTAGCGGAAATGTAAAGGATCTGTGTATGTATGTACGTACAATTGTACTGTCACTACTAATGGTACCAGCAGTATTAGCTGTACTAGTTGTACTGACAGTTTTACCTGTACCAGTGGTACCAGCTGTACCACGTATACTGGCAGTGTTGACTTGAACTGAAGCCATTGTAAGGCAGCATACATCATGTTATGATGACACCTCTGAGAGATGAGGATACCATTCAATACACACTGCATACACATGAAATAATTGTGTCTCATTTCAAAACCAAGGACACATTGTAGCACCATCTGTGACAGTGAAAATTTCAATGTTTCAATGCCGTGAATACAGCAAAAACACTAAAAGGGGAAAATAAAATCTCCTGAAAATTCCTGCTACATATGCAATGTGTGCATATTGCGTATACGTAGCATGGTGATCACAACACAGTTTGATGAACAATTGTCACAAGTTGATTGAAGTTGCCGATCTGTTATTGGCATAAGACTGTCTCTCAACACGTTGTTCACTGATATGCATGAACGCATGTTTTTCTGGTATGTGCATATGTATGTACATACGTACGTATGTACGATAGTAGCCAGGTATTGTGAAGGATGGATATTTGGAGATTGTGGGCTTCATCCGTGTTAGCTGTCTCTCAAATGTAGGCAAGTAAAGAGCAACTGGAAGATGTTTGGGAAAAGGAGGACGAGATGCCCAAAGAAGACTTTGAACCTAAGAAGTTCTTTCTCATGCATGGTGAGTACACTCATACATGCAATCTGTTCACCGATGTCTACTCGAAGTGGGCAACTTTGGGGCTGAGAACGTGTGTGTATGTACGTACGTACGTATGTCTAAGATCTTGTTTGAGCATTTGGTATGTCAAAATTGGCACCATCACACCAAACGTCATTGTTGATAGGATGTTGATACATTGAGCATGTACTTTAGATGAGGTGTTGTGTATGTACACATACGTATGCTTGTACGTATGTAGTAGAACTGATGTTTTTCTGTACACATACATACCATGAGTTGTATACACACTGTCACATGCACACATGTACCTATTAGGGTATAAACGTACAGTGTGTTCCAGCCTCAAGAGTAGTTCTATGATTCTACATACCTACCAGAAGTGATACATACATACATACATACCTACGTACCTACATACCTGAAGTGGTACAGGATTATTATTTCCTCATTTGTACCTGCGCTGTCTCTTCGTGGTACATACGTACGTACGTCCATTCATATGTAAGCACCATCAACAACCACACTCTGACATTGAGACATACGTATGCATGTACATACGTACATACTGTACTACGTAGTTGATTGTTCAGTTCGTGTCCATTTCTTCACCGTTAGATACCAATGGCGATCAATATCTGGACCCTTTGGAGTTGGAGGCCATGTTTTACGGTGAAGTGAAGAATGTTTATGATGAGGATCACGATCAAACCGAGATCCGAGAAGAAATGTCTCGCATGAGAGAGCACGTAATGAAAGAAGTAAGTGGACACTCACAACAATGTATGTACCTACGTGTACACACAAATATGTTGTGTGTTTTTTCATTGTTGTGTTATGTACGTATGCATCCTTGGTGAGTGTGCTCGTGGTGTGGTGCAGGACTAGTTGAGAAGTACAGTACAGACTCCGAGAGTACTAGTTGAGAAGTACTGTACAGACTCCGAGAGTACTAGTTGAGAAGTACTGTACAGACTCCGAGAGTACTAATTGAGAAGTACAGTACAGACTCCGAGAGTACTAGTTGAGAAGTACAGTACAGACTCCAAGAGTACTAGTTGAGAAGTACCAAAAACAGAAACATAAGGATTTCAATGTGTGGGAAAAGTTATCTGGGTGGTTAAACAGAAAGAATGTGTCCGTGATGATTTGAACCCACCAGGGTGTGAAGGTGCTGCAGCGTATATTGGTGTCAACCAGGATGTGGGGGAATATGCATAGTCAGCTTTTGTTCATCCGCATGTACATGTATAATACTATTATGTAAAAATGTATCACATGTTATTATATGTGCGTACTGTGTACTGTACGTATGTGTTGGCACAGACATACATCACTTGTTCAACATACATAATGTACGTATGTATGTTGTGTTTACATACAAGCTGTTCATGCATGTACTGTGCAAAGAATTTGTTGATGATCTCCAGTATTCTCTTCACTGTAGATAGACAGGAATGAGGATGGTATGATTTCTGTTGAGGAGTTTATGAGGTATACAGATGGTGCAAATTACGAGAAGGACAAAGACTGGGAGGACATTGATGATGAAGACACGTACACTGATGAGGAGATGGAGGAGTACATGAAGATGTACGGACATGATATCGAGGACGATGATGATGATGATGATGATCACAAGACGGCTACAGAGCACCATGAGCAGGGAGATCACGGTGCCTTGCCGGATGGACATGGTGGACAGGCAACTCCTCACCATGAGACCCAAAACCAGCATCAAACTAATGAGGGAGCACACGTGACAAAGGAACATGTGGAAAAGACCCAGGAACACACTGAAAAACCCCAGGAACACACTGAAAAACCCCAGGAACATACTGAAAAACCCCAGGAACATACTGAAAAACCCCAGGAGCACACTGAAAACCCCCAGGAACATACTGAAAAACCCCAGGAGCACACTGAAAAACCCCAGGAACAGGTACACCATGAGCAACCGCAAGCCCATCACCCTGGACAGCAGAATGACCCTAATGCTATGTAGTGATCACTTTGTTCACCACTGCCAATTACTTATTATAAGCAATTATAGGAGAGAAATCAGTAGGATGCATCTCTTGATAATTAGTTTGATTAATCTACGGATTGAAGCATAAGAATTGATTTTATCACTTGATAATAATAATAATAATATTGATTGAAGTTACGTAATTCGTAATTGAGTGTTACATTTGCAACAGGCCTAGGTGGCTGTAATTGGTGAATATTGCAAGCGTACAGACGAAAATTCAAACATACATGAGAGCATGTGTATGCAGAAATGCATGTATCTTACCATAATCATCATTCCAAAAAATGAACTATATACCGTGTATGATCAAATTATTAAATCCACTTTATATCCAATTGATCACATGCACACCAATATGCCCAAACCATTGTCATCCAAGTATATACATACGTATACATAATTATATTATGTCTTATTCTTATGCCGTATATTATTATTATAGTTCTATTATTACCGTATATCTGGAAATATTGGCAGTCATAAAATTTGGCGATTTGCCTGAAATCATGCCCAATGCATTATTGGCAGAATTTAAATTTGGCGGTTTACCAGAATGTGTTGATAACGTTTAAATGCAAATACTGATTGACGAATATTAATTTGGCAGTTATGTCCATGACTGCCAAATTGCCAAATTTAAATCACTGCCAATATTTCCAGATATACGGTATGTACAACACGGGAAACTTGTGAAATTATTCATAATGTGTTTATTCTTACATTCAACTCCATTATTGTGGTAATGACACTGTACAATAGACAATATTACTACTATAAGTCAATCTACTTGTGAAAAATTAATTAAACATACTAATTGATTCAATTGATATCAGTTGACGCCAAAATAACAGCTTTATCAGCAATCCAAACTTAATTCTTGAGAGCAGCTGATATTTTCTGGTCAGCAGCTTTTCCAAGCTTGGTGACAGCAATGATGAAGGCAATGGTCCCACATAAGAGCATGATGAGGCCATACACGTATAGTACTGCCACGTACACAATGGCGTTAGGGAACAGAGGACAGTAGATGATCATTACTGTCCCAAATGCCACCCAACCGAGATAGAAAAGAAGGGCAAATATCGGGATAATCACACAAAAGCCTGCAACGGCCCTCACTGCAGAGGGTAAGCTGCTGGTGGAACAACCGAATGCAACAAATCCGCATGAGATTATCCCAGCAAGAAGGCAGACCACCAGGATCCCAGCCCATCCAAAGTATTCGTCGAAGGAGAAGTTGATTCCGTTAGCAGGAAGGACAGTCTCACATCGATCCACCTTTGGCGATATGCCCTGTAGACTAGCCGCAGTCAACCACAATAAAACAGTGGCTGCCACCAGTCCAGCAACAGCTGAAAGACGATATAATAGTATAATATAAAATAATAGCTAGAAAAATACACTTTAAAGGTATGCGGAATAGTTAATAATGTTAAACAGATGAATGCATACACGCACATGTCCAATATACCAGCAGTTACAAACCACAATTGTAAGCCAATGGTTAAACACAATTAATTGTGTTGTAAGTCGACTAAGAAGGGCCCAACAATCGTCATAACATTCGTGGAAACTCGATCAACGAACAAAGAATAGACGGGTGAATCGATTTCACATTAGCCCAGTTTTAGCCTACATACCTGTGGCCTAGCACAAGAGGGGACGTTTAATGCCATGGAAAGGGGCTATTTTCAGCAGACACAAAATAATAGATGCAAACTTGCTTGAATATGACCCCCGCCAAATAAAGACAATAACGTTGGTGTCAGTGTGAAGCGATATAGGCCCTTAGTACTTCACTTTTTGGTACAACAATTGATAACGACCAAGAGTACTGGTCGAAATTCGGAGAAAATATCCAGAACACAGTTACAAACTTAACAGAAGAACTCGGCACTTACAAAATATTAAGCAACAAGTTATAGGTTTACACCGACAGGCTTCGCAGCATTTTAGACATCCTCGTTCAACCATAGTGTCATCTTCTTGATTTCTTCGACCTGGAAAACGAGAATTATAGTGGTGAATTGGAACAAAAAGCGCAAATTCCGACAAGTTTCTTACGTCTTCTCGGAGCCATTTTCCTACTTTCGGTCGGATCACGAGTGTATACGTCATAATACGTTTCGTTACCAAGCGCTCGGAGGTGCAGGTGGGTGTGTGCACGTTAGTGAAGATGGCAACGGCCTATCACAACGAGGCTCTACGGAGACAACGTATCCTGGACAGAGCTTTCGAGGCCAAACGAAGATTGAATGAGGTAAGAGACTTTTATTAGCCATTGGACCTTTTGGATCAAACAACGAACCTTCAACCCATTCGCATGCTTTTCATCGTTAAGACTCAGCACCACGATTTTTTTTTTCTATTTCCCGACCTTACTCCATTTAAATTGTACCGATTTTCGTCACTGCTTGTTATCTTACAGAGCCAAATCGATGAACAAGAGAAAGAACATTCAAAACCCCCTAGTAGGGAGGAATCTAGACCTGAGATGGAAGATTCGAGACCACCTACATCTTCCACGGTTGGGTTACCACAAAGCACCGAACTACCACAAACTCCAGGGTCGCAGTACTCTAAGCACACATCTTCCAAACCTGCTACAGCAGATTCACAAAGACAGTCGAACTCTGGGTCGAGATCTGCTACTGTTGAGTCGCAAAAACAGTCCACCATCGGGTCGAGACCTGCGACAGCGGAGTCGCAGAAGCAATCTAAACCTGGATCAAGAGCTACCACTGCTGACTCAGTCAAATCCAGAGTTGGTACTGCTCAAAGTATAACATCACCACATCCAACCACCTCAGACCAGATCCCCAACGATAATAGACCTGGTTCTGCACGCATTTCCAGACCTAATACTGCAGGTAATGGCAGCAATTCCGTGAAGAATTCAAGACCAGCATCTGCTTCGTCTTCGCGACCAGGAACTCGGCAATCTCAAACAGATCATGCAAGCTTGAGGCCAACCTCCTCCTCGAGCAAGCACTCGAAAAAGAACACGCAGGAGTCTCGTCCTACATCCGGGAGACCAGGGAGTTCGAGGTCTTCCAAAAAGACTAGTGTAAGTGGCGGAAGCAGTCAGAGTCGCAGGGAGGAAAAGACTGAAGAGATAAAGAAGGAGCTGGCGAAAGATGAAAAGGTTTTGCATGACAGCAATCTCGTTATGGGACAAATTGATCCGAAAGACCTCCTTAGCCCCGAGTGATACACATTGATTGTCCCCGGACCCTCGCGGGTTTACGAGAGTGTTGTGAAAAAATTATTATAAAATGGCTACTTCGGGTAGTCTTATCAGTTTATAAGACCGAATATATTATTTTAATGTTTCTTAGTGTGTGTCGAGTTGTATCGCTGTGGTGTGGTATAATAATGGTTCAATACATCTTTAACCGCTTGCTACCTGTGTTCTTGGTGTATTTGTCGTCTCCTGGGAACGGGAAGGGCCTACTCTCGTCCATCGAACACCGTCCATTCAGCGAAGACCGGAGAATTGAAATGAGAGAACACGCCAGAAGGATGTTCTACTTTGGATACGATAACTATCTTCAGTACGCCTTCCCCAAGGACGAGTTGAACCCAATCTACTGTACGGGAAGAGGTCATGACTGGGACAACCCGTGAGTTCGGTTGTCACTCCGCTACACAGTGGATAGTATACTGTATTGACACCACCACACAGTGGATAACGTACTTCATTTCCACCACTACACAGTGATTGGTACTCTGTATGTACACCATTACACAGTGGCTGTACTATCACTGTTAATATCCTTTGTGTGTGTATGTGTGTACTGAGTGCTGTAACCATACCATGAACAGCCCACTACACAACACCCATTACTCTGTACTGTAGAGAAATACCAGTGAGAGTACACCATGGCTAGCTACCACAGTATTCCCTGAGTGGTGATCATGGCGTGCTGTTATGGATCATAGTGTAGCGTCTGGGGTTGAAACACCAGTAACAATAAAAACTTGTCCAATCCAACTTACCGATTCCTTATTCATCTTCCCGGTAGGGAGTGAGAACCATAGACCTATAGTGAACATACATAATACAGAAAATTCTCAATTCAGTTAATCCACCACCGCTTCATCTGCCAAACCTTTTATCCATCGCAATTTCCCAATACAAATATAACATACAAGTACTGATCTGATAAATATTAAGTTAATCCGCCAGATTCATTACTACACCATATTTTTCTAAAGTTAACTGTGATACCAACAAGAATTCACTATACATACGTATACACAAACATGTACATATGTATGGTAGAACCACCAAACTAAAATGAACATAGGAAAGAGGGTTGTTTGGCTAGGTGACATCTCATGGATATGTTCAATGGAAATCTCTGTACATAGAAATTTTATCGCACCAAGGTAGTCATATAGTGGTCAAAGTAGTCATATAGTGGTCAAGTAGTCATATTATAGTGAACATACGTAGTACGGCAAATTCTGAATTCAGTTAATCCGCCACCACTTTATCTCCCAAAGCGTTTTATACCCTCACCACAATTTCTTTTACAATCACATCCTTCAATTGCAGTTCTAATTCACCCCTTATTCGCTCCACATGAACAGTATCCCTGTGTGATCACAGATACCAATGGTGTGACTCAAGTTCAGTGTGTGCTGTGTGGTATCATCACTGCCTCTCGTCTCATCGTCATCAGGTCCAACATAAACATCAACGACGTACTGGGTGACTACTCTCTCACGCTCATCGACTCACTTGATACACTGGTTGTCATGGGCAACAATTCTGAATTCAAACGTGCAGTTCAGTTGTTAGTGGATACAGTCTCGTTCGAGACTTGTTCAACCGTTCAAGTATTCGAGGTGACTATCAGGTACAGGAGCACAGTCTGTGATGTAACCTGGGTATTGTAATTAAATTAATGGTGTACAGTATATGCATTGTAGCATCCATTGCCGTGAATACAGTACCATTATACGTAAATCCTCACCATTGTAATTAACATTCAGCATTCTGCACTCATCATCACTCATCCTCACCATTGCTATAAATCCTCACCATTGTATGAAGCATCCAAACATTTAGCCCATTTAGGTTTCTGATGATTTTGATATCAGTGGATGCTGTGCTAGTGGTAACTTGGACACTTGGGCAGTAGGAAACATAAACTGTACTCCCCCTCAGGATTCGTCGTTTAATATGCCATACTCCCCTTGTGCCCATGTTTTAACCACTAAGTTCAATATGTCTGGTTTACAGTATGTATTGTAGTGTATAATATCTAGTTTACAGTAGGTATTGTACTGTATAAATGGAATAAATTCTGATTTGCACCACTGTATAGATCTGATTTACAATATGTGCAGTACTGTTTATAATACCTGATGTACAATGTGTATTGTTCTATATAATATCTGATGTACTCTGTGTGTGTGTGTGCATGTGTGTGTGTGTGTGTACATGTGTGTGTGTGTGTGTGTGTGTGTGTGTGTGTGTGTGTGTGTGTGTGTGTGTGTGTGTGTGTGTAGTATTGTACTGTTTTACTTCTGTCCAATACTACAGAGTAATTGGCTCCCTTCTTTCTGCCCACATGTTCATAACTGATGAGGACAATCTATTTGGAAATTTGATGCCTCAAGGCTACGATGGGGAGCTCTTGACCTTGGCTCATGAGTTGGCTAATAAGCTTCTTCCTGCCTTCGAGGCAACCAATACAGATATACCATTACCAAGGGTGGGTGGGTGGGTGTGTTTGTGTGTGTGTGTATGTGTGTGTGTGTGTGTGTGTGTGTGTGTGTGTGTGTGTGTGTGTTTGTGTGTGTTTGTGTGTGTGCACGTGTGTGTGTGTGTGTGTGTGTGTGTGTGTGTGTGTTTGTGTGTGTGTGTGTGTGTGTGTTTGTGTGTGTGCACGTGTGTATGCACGTGTGTGTGTGTGTGTGTGTGTGTGTGTGTGTGTGTGTGTGTGTGTGTGTGTGTGTGTGTGTGTACAGACATGTGAATACTTTCACCTATACATGTGTATGTGTACATTCGTGTTCATCACCTCAGGTCAGCACCATGAGAGAACGGTGCTAGCTTTCCTTTCCTCATTTCCTGTTTTCGTAGGTTAACTTGTGCTCGGGTCTACGCAACCTGTCAGTCAACTTCACCGAGACCTGCACTGCTGGGGTTGGCACACTCACACTTGAGTTTGGCCTCCTCAGTAAACTCCTGGGTGACCCAATATATGAGAATGTGGCCAAGAATGCAGTCAAAGCTCTCTGGGATATGAGGCACTTCTCAACAGGACTAGTAGGTGGGTAGTTTTAGGGTGTGGTTGGTGAGGTGGTGGGTGTGGCACGTTGGATTACATGTGAATATTGGCAGCGAAGCGGGACATATTTTGTGAGGATTTGGAGGATTCTCAGTGAAACAATGTACAGTGAAACCTCTCTAATCTGACACTCAATGGGACCTGAGAATAATGTTGGATTAGGAGGTTGTTGGATTATGGAGTACCTCTTACCATGCTTATGTATGGTGACTGTACCTCATATAATGGTCGGATTAGAGAGAATGTTGGATTATAGAGGTGTCGGATTAGCAAGGTTTCACTGTATTCCTCTTAGTCTGTTCATAGCCATGCTATGCAAGCAAATAGGTTTGATTTCATGAGACTAGAACTATATCATTGTAATTATAGTACATACAGGGATTCCTGGGATGGAAATGAGAGCTCTTTTGCTGAGGTTGTATTTGAATGGGATTTTTCTGTATTCCTACATATTGTGGTTTATACATACATTATTGATGGTTTCACACCTACACTAGACCTCGTGTACATGGAACCACTTTGTCTATGCATTTGTGCACATACTGTACGTACATACGTATATGCAATAGAAGAATCCTCCAAGAATGAAATGACCGATTAGGGTTTGCTATGCTGGACTGAGACAAGTTGCTCCTGTTCAAAGGTTTCATATTCATGTCTACTCCACATACACACGTATAATACCGATGATATTGTGACAAAATATTATTATGGTAATACAGTGAATGCTTGTTAATTCACCTCAATTCCTGTCAAAAGATAATATTATGGTTGATTAATGAGTTTGGTAGATTCACTGGATATACGTATGTACATTTCTGCATGTATATTGTCTTGGTTTTGGGAAAATGCAGCAGATGAGAACGAACAAGTATTACCTGTACTACGTACATGTACATACGCACGTACGTACGTATATACATACACACATACGTAGAGGTAAACACATACTGTAGTTGTGATGAGTAATTTTGGCACTAGCTATAGCTAGTTGTTATGGACACTATAATCTGTCACTTCCTTTTATGTAGCCAATTCTCTTGATGCTGTGTCAGGGGAGTGGTCAGGAAGAATGAGTGGCTTGGGAGCAGGGATTGACTCTTTCTATGAGTACCTACTCAAGGTATACCCTGGTGCACCCCACACTACATTTGTGGTGATCATGTACGTATGTTGACTACAGTGGGCAGTAGTAGTGTAGTTCTAATCCACAGAAGTGGCTCTTTCAGTACAACAAGCTACCACATGTACGATTCTGTAATTGTACTAGTTTGTGGTTCTTCCTAAGTCTGGTCTCAAGCCCATCTACTCTATGTAAAATTCTCTCTCTCTGTGTGTGTGTGTGTGTGTATGGTACCTGTTTATGCTGGTCCAGCATTAGTCAGTGAACCATTGATGACTGAACTCATACCTACGTATGTTGTATCTGTTGCAGTCCTATATAGTTTTTGGTGAAGATGAATACCTAGTGATGTTTAGTGAGATGTACAAAAGTATAATGCAACATATTAAAAGGGGGTAAGTGTATGGTGCTTGTACGTGTGGTGGGAATGATGCTTGTATGGTGAGGATGGTGCTTGTAGGTGAGGATGGTGCTTGTAGGTGATGATGGTGGTTGTAGGTGAGGATGATGGTTGTAGGGTGGGGATGGTGGTTGTAGGGTGGGGATGGTGCATGTAGGGTGAGGATGGTGCTTGTAGGGTGAGGATGGTGGTTGTAGGTGAGGATGGTGGTTGTAGGGTGGGGATGGTGGTTGTAGGGTGGGGGTGGTGCATGTAGGGTGAGGATGGTGCTTGTATGGTAAGAATGGTGCTTGTAGGGTGGGGATGGTGGTTGTAGAATAGGGTGGTGGATGTATGCTGAGGATGGTGGGTGTGAAGTGAGGATAGAGTTGTGTGGTGAAGATGGTGCTTGTTGGATTGAGATGGATATGTGCTTGTATAGTGTGGATATTGTGTGTGGTGATATTCTAGTGAGGGTAGTTTGTGTGTTGAGAATGTGCTTGGTGGTGTTGGTCGTACACACCACCTCTCACCCACATGTTCATCCTGTTCACAGACCCACATGTTACGCAATGTCTTCACCGTCGTGGTATGCCAATGTGGATTACGCCACAGGGGAGCAGACCAACAGCTGGATTGACTCTCTGTCAGCCTCTTTCGCAGGACTTCAAGTTAGCTGAGCTGTAACAAGTTTGCCATGTTGTTGCTCCCCTAGGTAACAGGCATTGGACTCACTCTTGTCCTACTCTCCTTGTGACATCTCATCCCCTCCAAATATGTGTTTCAGCCCATCTCTTTCACTCTGATACTATTATGTTGTCTTGCTTATTGTAGGTATGTATTCTTATTTACTCTCTGTTCATGTATGTATTATCTCCCTTTAATCGTTCGATATTCCTCATGCACACGTCCATGTGCATGAACACACACACACACACACACACACACACACACACACACACACACACACACACACACACACACACACACACACACACACACACACACACACACACACACACACACACACACACACACACACACACACACACACATATGCACACATGCACTCACCACACATGTACACACACACACACACACACACACACACACACACACACACACACACACACACACACACACACACACACACACACACACACACACACACACCTCATCTGTTCTCCCTCCTCTCACACACCCGCTCATTTTTTAGGTTCTAGCTGGAGATGTGGAAGAAGCCATATGTACACATGCTCTCTTCTACTCAATTTGGAGGAAGTATGGAGCCTTACCAGAGAGATTCGACATGAGAACCAAGACCCCTTCAGTGTTGTTCTATCCACTTCGTCCCGAGTTTGCTGAGTCAACATACCTGCTATACCTGGCCACACGGAATCCCTTCTACCTCCATGTAGGGAGTGAGATTCTTGAGGACCTAGAGCAGTACAAATCAAGGTACGTACGTATATGTATGTGTATGAACATACATACGTACATTGTGCATATGCAAGTGTGTATAATAATATTGTTATATGAACATGATACATTGTACATACATACATTCTGCACGTGTGCATACGTACATATATGAATATGAGCAGTACAAATCAAGGTACGTATGTGTGTATGAACATGCATACATTGTGCATATGCAAGTGTGTATAATAATATTGTTATATGAACATGATACATTGTACATACGTACACACATTCCGTACGTGTGTATACATATATTGACATGTGTGCATTGTCCATACGTACATGTGTATATCAGTACATTTTTCATCAAGGGAGGGCCAAGATGGTCTATCCCAAATGTGTACCGCCATTGAGATCTCTTATGCAACTACACACATACGTATATTCTCCTCAGTTACTGTAGTAATACCTGTTGTGAGTTACTTACATGTTATATTCACACTTTGTGAGTAAATAACATGCCCTTACTTGCATTGTTATGTTAAATGTTATTTTTTGTGCACTGCTGTTAGTGACATGTTTGAAAAAGTGTTTATTCCTCACACTTTAAATGTACATGCTCATACACACAACCACACACTCACACACGCACATGTATACACGCACGCGCATGCACACACACACACACACACACACACACACACACACACACACACACACACACAACACACACACACGCACGCACGCACGCACGCACACACACAGGTGTGGATATGCTACTGTTCACAATGTCATTGATAAATCTCTTGAGGACAGAATGGAGAGCTTCTTCCTTAGCGAGACCTGCAAGTATCTCTACTTAGTGAGTATAATCCAGTCATCATCACTATGTGCGTACCTATTGTGGCCTACTGTCATCACCACAATGTACCTACTATGACCCATAGTCCTCACCACCATGTACCTATGTACTGTGACCCATAGTCCTCACCACCATGTAACTGTGACCTATAGTCCTCACCACCATGTACCTACTATGACCCATAGTCCTCACCACCATGTATCTGCTGTGAACTGTGAGCACAGTATAGAAGGATTGTCTACTCTATTCTCCTTTTAGCTTTTTGATCATGACAATATCATCAACAAGATGTCCTCAGAGTACGTCTTCACCACAGAAGGACATGTCATTCGAGTGAATCAGCTGTTTAGGAGAAACGTGAACAGGGAACTGGGATTTCATGATGCAAGGAGAGAGGTGTCCAGGTCCTTCCCTGTAGCCTACAAAAACCAAAGCCAATATACAGTATGTTGTGGTATGAGCTGTGTTTATGTATACATTAACTTTGTACTGTGTAATTAGTACAGAATTGGACATTAGGCCGAAATGGATAATAGGCCAAGTTTTTTTCGAAACCAAAATTGTGGCCTATTAAGTGGGTGACACTGTATTTTACAGGTTTCTACTACTGACTGTAGCTCACATAATCACGTGTTGGTGTTGTGACTCTGTGAACTACAGTGTTTCAATTATCACATTATCATGATAATGATAGTAGATTCGTATAATGAGTATTACATATTGCACAGACCTACATACATACAGTGTAGTTCATTCAGTTCCCTCTTTTGCTCATGTCAGTGTACAAAGATCAGCTCAGCACAAAGTTGTGGACTTCCTCTTTCTCAACGTGTTCTTAGACACATTGAATCTTTTGTCGGACTGTGACTTTTGTCCAGTATATTTTATTTACTTCAATTCATCATTGATTCGCTTTATATTGTTGTTGTTGTTTTGTGTACTTTGTTTTTATTGTAACACCAATAAGGGAATTGATAGGTTTGAAATTAGTTAACAAATGTCAAGTGTAGTGACCACTGTACAGTAGTTGGTGTGCAAGGTGAGAAGTGTAGGAACTGGAAGATGTGTGTTGCATGGAAGGAGAAACAGGACATGTCAGTCAACTGCATGTATGCATGTATTGTACACAGGTGATGTGGGAACCGGAGCCATGCACTTTGAACCCTTGCATGTGGAATTCTGTTGCAAATCAAATTGATGCATAATATTATCAGTTTGGTATGTTTATCATATCCCATATAGAGGTGCTACACACCTCATGGTGACAAGCTATACGTACGTATGTAAATTTACATTATTTTTCTAATAATATAATATGCTAATATTTTATGCTAAACACTTTCTCGCATATCTCTATTGCTCTATAGGTACTATAAGTATAATATTATACACTATTGTACATATGTATGTACATGTATGTACCCATAATATGTGCATGTCCTACATACATACAAAGTGCATATACAGTAGTGATGTGTGTACAGCTAGTAGTGATGTGTGTATAAGGTAGTTTGCGTACAGCTAGTAGTGGTGTACGTGTGTACAGCTAGTAGTGATGTGTATACAGCTAGTAGTGAAGTGTATACAGCTAGCTGGTGTTTGTACAGCTAGTAGTGATGTGTGTACAGCTAGTAGTCTGTGGTGTGTGTACTGCTAGTAGCGGTGTGTGTACAGCTAGTAGTGGTGTGTGAACAGCTAGTAGTGCTGTGTGTACAACCAGTAATGATATGTGAACAGCTAGTAGTGATGTGTGTTAGGTTTTCTACTTGTGTTCATGTACCCATGAGTCAGATGCACGTATTGTGTAATGGCTGTGGTACCTACTGTGGACTTTTCACATAGCCCACAGTCTTTTGTGGTTTCTGGTGAGAATTAAGTGTGAACTAATTTGCATTGTGACGTGTTGCTTGTTTCATGGTTGGCTGTGAGATCAATGGACTAAAGTGTGCTACATGGCCTCATGTTTCAGCAATAACAGTCAGGATGCGGTCCTGAATTTGAAAATCACAGGAGGAAAGTACCAGTTTCATTAAGGATGAAACACTATTGAAACATTGTTGAAAGGCCCTGTTTCAATACATTTTTGTGAAACAGAGCCTTTCAACAATGATTCAATAGTGTTTCCTACTTGATGAAAACAGGATTTTCCTCCTGTGGAACGTGTGATAATTGTTAAAATATTATAATTCATTCTGAATTCCAAGAACAGCAAACACCTGCATTAAAACCTTACATGTTAGACCTTGTGTCATGTAAGGATTCAGTTGGTAATATTGCGTGTGCATGACGACAATGGTCAAAACCTCACAAGGTGAAGAACTTGTATATGCTCTTAACTCCCCCTTAGACTACCTCTTTTATTGGATTTCTGGTCATGAGTCTCACTGCTAATGTCTCTTCAAAGTAACCATGTATCATACTGTTGTCTGTAATAATAGCATCTACCTAGGCGGAAGAATGCCCATGACTGTGAGGTATGAGGGTAACTAGTAGTGATGTGTATACAGCTAGTAGTGATGTGTGTACAGCTAGTAGTGATGTGTATACAGCTAGTAGTGATGTGTGTACAGCTAGTAGTGGTGTGTGTACAGCTAATAGTGATGTGTGTATTGCTAGCAGCGGTGTGTGTACGGCTAGTAGTGATGTGTGTACAGCTAGTAGTAATATGTGCACAGCTAGTAGTGATTTGTGTACAGCTATTAGTGGTGTGTGTACAGCTATATAGTAGCGATGTGTGTACAGCTAGAAGTGGTATGTGTACAGCTAGTAGTGGTGTGTGTACAGCTAGTAGTGATATGTATACAGCTAGTAGCGGCGTGTGTACAGCTAGTAGCGATGTGTGTACAGCTAGAAGTGGTGTGTGTACAGCTAGTACTGGTGTGTGTACAGCTAGTAGCGATGTGTGTACAGCTAAAAGTGGTGTGTGTACAGCTAGTAGTGGTGTGTGTACAGCTAGTAGTGATATGTATACAGCTAGTAGCGGCGTGTGTACAGCTAGTAGCGATGTGTGTACAGCTAGAAGTGGTGTGTGTACAGCTAGTACTGGCGTATGTACAGCTAGTAGCAATGTGGATACAGCTAGTAGTGATTTGTCTACAGCTAGTAGTGGTGCGTGTACAGCTGGTGGTGATGTGTGTACAGCTAGTAGTGGTGTGTGTACAGCTATTAGTGGTGTGTGTACGGCTAGTAGTAATGTGTGCACAGCTAGTAGTGGTGTGTGTACAGCCAGGAATGGTGTGTGTACAGCTAGTGGTGTGTGTACAGCTAGTAGTGGTGTGTATACAACTAGTAGTGATGTGTATACAGCTAGTAGTGATGTGTGTACAGCTAGTAGTGGTGTGTGTACAGCTAATAGTGGTGTGTGTATTGCTAGCAGCGGTGTGTGTACGGCTAGTAGTGATGTGTGTACAGCTAGTAGTGGTGTGTATACAACTAGTAGTAATGTGTATACAGCTAGTAGTGATGTGTGTACAGCTACTAGTGGTGTGTGCACAGCTGGTAGTGGTGTGTGTACAGCTAGTAGTGGTGTGTGTACAGCTAGTACTGGTGTGTATGGCTAGTATTGATGTGTGTACAGCTAGTAGTGATGTGTTTACAGCTAGTAGTAATGTGTGTCCAGCTAATAGTGGTGTGCGTACTAGCTGCTAGTAGTGAAGTGTACAGCTAGTAGTGATGTGTGTACATCTAGTACTGGTGTGTGTACAGCTAGTAGTGCTGTGTTTACAGCTACTAGTGATGTGTGTACAGCTATTAGTGATGTGTGTACTGCTAGTAGTAATACATGTACAGCTAGTAGTGGTGTGTGTGCTGCTGCTAGTTGTACTAGTGGTGTGTGTACAGTGTGTACAGCTAATAGCGAAGTGTGTGCAGCTAGTATTGGTGTGACTACAGCTAGTAGTGATATGTGTCCAGTTAGTAGTAATGTGTGAACAGCTAGTAGTGGTGTGTGTTAGGCTTTCTACTGGAGTGTGTTCATGTACCCATGGGTCAGATGTGCGTATTGTGTAATGGCTGTGGTACCTACTGTGGGCTATGTGACTTTTCACATAGCCCACAGTCTTTTGTGGTTTCTGGTGAGAATTAAGTGTGAACTAATTTGCATTGTGACATGTTGCTTGTTTCATCTCTCATTGTTTTGACCAACTGTTACATGGTTCGAAAGATCACATATCTATGATTTTGAACCTTTTGTGTCTGAATGACTCTCTTGTGGAACAAGGGATCTCGAAATATATGTTAACGCGCATTAGTCTAGCTAGCTAGACTGTCCCTAAGAGACGCTGAGGGGTGGAAAAGGGAAGTGACAGTCTAGCCCAAGTAGCGATTAGTTCACACCTGCCAATTAACAAATAGCATGTATAGAGGTTCTACGGTTCACCATACACCCCGTACGTGTTAGAAGAACCATAGATATTCTAATCATAGTCTATGCTCTAACTCAGGTTAGAGTATCTGTGGGAGGACAGAGGGAAGCAAGGAAAGAATAGATCTAGTGTTGTTTTGTTGATTACACAATGATTCTTTGTCAGAATATTATAGGTACTCTCAATTTGTATCGTTCATCGTGAACATCGACATCTTTAACCCCTCTGTGAATGCACAGCAGACTAACTACGTTTGCAAAAGTATTTCACCTGTTCGTTCATCAGAAATAAAAGCAAAGATACAACTAGGACTGAACATGTTGGTTCTCATTCCTTTGTTTGCACTTCTTGATCGGCCAGTACGTAGTGTCATTCTCCATGACACTTAACAATTAACTAAAATACAACTGAAAATGAATATGATTGCCAAGATTCTTGGCAGTAGCATTTCATTAGTTGATGGTCACGCGCTCAGATATGAACTAATCACTACTTGTGCTAGACCATCCCTTCCCTTTTCCGCCCCTTGGTGCCTCTTGGGGACATTCTAGCTAGCTAGACTAACGCTGCATGGTCTCACACATAGAAACGTGAAGTAACATTGTCAAAACGTATACATCAACTGTTATTGTTCCTGTACTTCAACTTGGGCACAGCTGCTGCTAAATGCAACAGACACTATGTGCAGATGCCGACATAATATGCACCAGAATAGAGCAAGCTGTAGCTGTCTTTGAAATTTGTGCATACGATATCAACTTGTGCCACAGTAATGCTAGTATACAGAACACAATGGGCTATCGTCAATATATTTTTATGTACACACTTATTAACATTTGGTATTTCTTTCTATAATACATTTGGAGTAGGGGGTAAGTTAAGGTAGGGATAGGGTCGGGTTAGGGGTAGGGTAGGGTTTTTTATGTGCGTATTGACTCTTTTGGATGCTGTGCAATACATCTATAATAATCATTGTCAGCCTTCAATACAACGCAGACATATACCGTGCTGCAACATGAGATAAATATGTTGTTACTATTGCAACTACTGCACAGCAGCAGAACCCACACACTGCATGTACTTAGCCACCCTATCAGCCACCTATTGGTATGCTGGCATTTCCATAATCCTCTGAATAGAGCATGCTGCAGACATCAGTCAGTGCCTGCGTGTATATACCTTTTCAATGCAAGCTAATGCACGTCGATGCTTACTACTGCTAACAGGGCGAGCTTAGGCGAGCCCCTTCAGAATCTGTCTGAACCAATTGCTAAATGATGTTTTTAACCCCGTCGAGAGAAATCTTACGTCGTCCGCAGTTTAGATATCTCCGTATCTGCGGGTCCGATTTGTAGTGACTTATGGGTGAAAATTTGTGTCGATATAATAAAGTACAGGTCCGCGTCCGCACAACCCAATATCGTCATTATGCTTCATGCTTGGCCGAAAAGCAAGAGAAGCAATATAGTACCATAATACACTGGATAAGATGTAGACTAAATTTCTCCCTATTGAGATCAGCCATAATGTGTTTGAGAGGTTCCAGATCAACAAGACACCATCCAGCTATAATCCTGAGCTCATCACAATAGCAAATGCAGAATGCAAGATCCCCCATCTTGATCTTGATTGAACAGATTCACAAAAACTTACTAAGAAATACTTTTGTGTTGGTTGATTGATTTATTTTTATATAATATTACTAGTAACATATTATACGCATAAAAAATATCGTCATTATACGTACTACGTAGACGTCAAAATAATCTCTATATAAAGCGCGCCGACGCGCCGTCTATGATCATTCAGAACATTGTGCGGTAAGAACAAGGATTAAGGAGCTACATGATCGATAAGTATGGCAGAACAGACTGATCATGAGTATAAAGGTACGTATACAGTATGACCCGACTTCACAGTACAGTTGAGTATCTTCACCGCAGGGATATAACAATTAAAAACTCGGGGATGGGAATTTCTTTCAAACCCGGATCGGACCGAAGATGTATTTTGGTTAGCTCTATCTAATATCACTAATGACATATACTATTAGACTCTGTAGATACATCTTGTTCTGATTTCCGCTACTTTTGAGCCGAATTATATGACTCAAAACTGCCATGCAGTTTGCTTTCCGAACCTCCGTCATCAATAGATCACTTATCATCACCTCCGTCATCAATAGATCACTTATCATCATCCAGTCACGCTGCGCAAAGGATTATGAGCCACTGTATTTCGGACAGTTGGTGCGTTGCCCGCCTACGTTTCTGGCCTACAACTTGACGTCCAGATAAAGACGATACCCTTTTCGAGACGATCGAGGCGAAAGGTTGAGGGCGTTGACGTTTCATTCACGTTGGCTTTGTGGCGCGAGACCTGTCATGCGAAAAGTGGTCCCCACCCAGAGTGGTCCCGCGGACTTTTTGCACCATATTTGGTCTCCCATATAGCTACCATCAAAAATGGTTAGGGTTTGGGTTAGGTTTAGGCACAAGCGGACCATTTAGGACGTCGGAAACCAGTCCGCAGGGGCGGTATTATTCGTAAGTTTATTATTACATAATGCAATATGAGTGTTTTGTTTGCAAAAGAAATGAAGGTGCAGTTCAATGTCACCGAGTTCCAATTTGCTCCCAATCACTCTTCTGCTTGTATTCATTGCTAAACTGTTGGCTAGAATAAGGGACAAGGCAGGAAATGTCTATTATAGCTTTTCTAGTATTTGACAAGAAATAGGCAGTTTCTTATAACCCATGGCCACTTAGCCCTAACTCAACACACTGCATGTGCTTATATATATTATATAGACACTCTATCAGGCACCTATGGAGATGCTGGCATTACCACATCTGCATGACTAAATCATGCTACAGACATCAGTCAGTGTGTACCATTACAAAACTGCAAGTTTATACTTACCTTTGCACACAGCATGGACAAGCTTAGACGAGCTCCTTCAGAGTCTGTCTGCTCTACTAGTAGCTCTACATGTCTACTTAAAAATACTGATTGAATTTAGAGGTGGATATGTATTGCTTTGAGGAAATCCAAACATGTTATCTAACCCTCAACGAAAGATCAAATTTTGACTGAATTCGTATTATTTGGAAAATTTATATTGGCTGAATGGTGTAATTCGTCAATATAAACTTCTACTGATGATATAAATTCGTCCAAAAGTGTGTTAAATATTCACTGAGCAATACAAACTTGGGGATGCGGATATCGCTAGAGAAGTTTATTCAGAGGTATCAAAAGCGAGGGCCGAATCCACCACAACACCATTCACATAATCTAAAACGATTCCTGATCAGAATTCAGGGTCATAGCTAGTTAAATCTTTGATACATCTCCTAGTGTTAGGAGCACATGTGCAGTCCCTCACAATCTGTTGCTGTGATCGACACTGAATCAGTGACCTATTGACGATGGAGGTTCAGAAAGTGAACTGCATGTTAAACAGGTTACATAGCTAGATTTCAAATTGCTTTTCATGATGTTGAAGTTTCGAATGGGGTCTCCATAATTGATTAGTGCCACAATTACCACAAATAAACAGTCAAAATTTTAAGCCATAACTCAATGTGAAAGTAACAGAATTTAACAATTGTACCATTAGATAGGGCAAGCTAAACTACATCTTTGGTACAGGTTTGAAAGAAATTGACCACCTCGATCTTTTTATTGTTACCGAAATGCATGACTGTGTTCCATACACAGTTCTCAGTAAGTTAGTTAGCTTAGTTAACATTACCAAAGGGACTAGTCGTGTTTTTTCTTCTCAATTAATTCAGTTGATAGCTCAGTTGCTGGAACATGGTACAATGAATTGTGTTCGGAAATTATCATTCATGAGTATTCAGAAGGCCCTGGACGTTTGAGGGGTTGTTACCAGACAGCCGTTGGTAACGTTCCTCCTACTCAAAAGTTCCACTTGGTGGGGACATATGACACATCGGGGGACGCATCAAAGGGTACAATTGCCTTTGCAGTTCAGTGGCTCCATAAACCTGACGGCAACAATAAGAATTCCACCACAGCCTGGTCAGGACAGAGGATGGAGTTGGACGGAAATCCGGTGTTATCTACCACGTGGCTGTTGACAACCCAGAAGGCTCCTGATGATATGTGGTCCGCCACCAATATCGGGACTAACATATTCACTCGGGAAAAACCACCGAAATGTGTAACGCCCCTCCCCATCCATTGCTGCCACCCCAAGGAGATCCACCCACAATAAATGGACCACTGTACTGTGTGTCCAATGTGTGAGTAGCCATGGACGTATTTGCTGGCATATTAACATTATAGATCTAGATACATATTCTGCTATTAGCCAGCTATAGCTAGTAACTCAAATTTAACTTTAAGTTAGGACATTATTACTTATTATTATTATATATTATAGAATAAATGATTGACTAGTTAGCAATGCATAGTGTGCCATATAATTAACATAAAATAAGTTAGATCAGAGTTTAATATAGTTCAATATATGGTATATGGTTAATATTATCAAATCATAATATTATATGCACTATAATATAATAGCATAATTGCCCTATGAATGTACATGCATGTACACGTACATACACTCATGCAAGCATTTCATGACACATAGTCAAGATGAGTATCACATTTGATAGGTCCTCTGTACTGAATAATCTTTACATTCATATTATTAAATATCATTCAATAATATTCAACAAAAATAGATAGATAAAATGTGTAGTACTTATTCAATTTTATTGAGTATTTGTATACAGGAGATACTGGTAATGTTGTTCTGGAGCAAGTGTAAAAATGTCATGAAATAAATGATGTTCGCAAGTAGGTTGTACAATCAGATTGACCGTCAATATCATCCATGAGGTCATCGTAGGTCCACTTCATTATCCCAGACCTATTCTTGGCCAGCCCGAGGTGATGCTAGGCCTGCTACCAGGAGCTGGAGGCACTCAGAGACTGCCCAGAATGGTGAGAATGACGCTGTTCTGAGACGTACATAAATTATATTCATAATATATATGACCTACTTCCTGGTGGTCCAATAACAGGGATAAAAGTGTATACAAGAGTACAAGGGGAAGAGAGCTCAGAGTTCAAGGATATTCACAGTTTATTAGAACCTGCACATGTCAGGTTCTAATAAACTGTGAATGTCATTGAATGTCCAGCTAATAAACTGCACGTGAATATCATTGAACATCCAGCTAATAAACTGTCATTGTCAGCGTCATTCTCACCAGTCTGGGCAGCCTCGGAGTGCCTCCAGCTCCTGGTAGCAGGCTTAGCATCACCTCGGGCTGACCAAGAACAGTCTTTGAGTCCTTCATAGCTATTCTGTAGTGACAACCCATTGCGACCTGTGTACAAATGAACGCTAATACAATAAATGTTACTGATTAATACTACAGGGGGACCTCTCTATTATAAACCTCTGAAATGTGGAATAAGGACACCATTCTGTATCCTAGTGTAGTACTTTAGTGTATTAAGTGACCTCTGAATTGAGGAAACGTCTATAATCAGGACACCATTCTGTGTCCCAGTGTAGTACTTTAGTGTATTAGGTGATCTCTGAATTGAGGAAATCTTTGTAATATGGACTAAACTTAAGGTACAAAAGTGTCCTTAATAGAAAGGTTTCACTGTATTTTGCAAGGGAGGGCAGGATTCATACCAGGGAGCAAGTTCCCCCTGGAACCCCTAATTTAAAATGAAGCCTTGCGTATGGTACACGGTGAACATTATACATTTAATACATACGTTTTATAGAATCTCAACTACTTTTGAAGACCCGACTACATACAGTGAATATTCATTAATCCGCTGCAATTTGTTTTCAAAGAATATGGTGGATAAACGAGTTTGGCGGATAAAGTTGTGGAGGATTAACAAGAATTCACTGTATGTGTGCATAGTACTGAAATGACAAGAATATGCAGTGTTATGTATCAATGCAGGATGACATGTTGTGAAAATTGTAGCATGAAGTGAGGGTTTGAAGGAGGGGGGGGGGGGTGACTTTCAAAGTTCCCGGGTCCCAAAAAGAGAAACCTCAAGCATGCACTCCCCACTTGAAGTCCACCACCTAGGCAGGACCCTCCAAATGGCCACCACCACAAGTTCCGGGCTGTCCTCCATCTGCTTTGTCATGGACTGACCTTCAGTGGAGATTGATTTCAGCTGAGAGGGAGGGAGGGAGGGATGGAGAAGGAAGAAGTGTCACCGACTAACATCAAGAAATGTTTGACTACCAAACATGTCTCTAGAAATGATTTCAGGGGGAGAAATGTGAACATGTCAACCAAAGACCTTGGACACTAGGGAAACAAGGAACACTAACAAATCCCTAGGGATAAGTAACAGCGAAATATCTAAACACTAGGGAACAACCGGCAATAAAAAATCGAACAATGGCCCTCCATCAAAAACACTGAACACTAGAATTATACCAAATATTGCAAAATCTAGATCAACAAATAACACTAAAAGACTCCAAACACCAAAGGACAAGTAACACTAAAAATCCCCAGACACTAGAGGGACAAATGGCACTAAAATACCCCTAACAACAGTATTCTAGTTTGCACCAGAGAATGCTGTTGTGTAGTTCCTACAACCAACCTCCTCCACACTTCCAGCAACATCAAGCATGCTGATGTCCGCACCGGTTATGAAACTACCGGGCTTCAAGGATATCAGAACGACGCTTCGCAATTCGGGGCTCTCAAAGGACTCTCTCATTGCACCAAACAGCTCCAAGCTGAACTCTTAGGAGAGAACATTCACCTGAAGCAAGGGAAAATACAGCACAAATTCAATAAAACAAACTTCACAGAATCCACAAAATCAGCTCTTGTCAAAAGACGTTCTAAGACTTCTTATCAGACTAACTACAGTGGAACAAAAAATGCCTAAAACTTTGCTTCTATTAAACAGCAATCTGTCACAAGGGAGATTGGTGCATCTGCAAGTGATGTTTATTACACTCCTTTAATATTTGAAGAAAGTTTCGGCCAGAGAGGAGAGAGGAATTAGCTCACCCTACTCTACATGTGGCCCGGAATAAGGCATAAACATCCACACAAACGTATCTCCACATAACTTCTTCAACCGACATAACTCCCTGAGACACACTCACACAACTCCCCAACACACACACACACACAACTCCCTATAAGACACACCCACATCACTCCCTCAGACACACCCACATAACACCCTCAGACACACCCACAGAACTCCATATGACACACCCACATAACTCCCTCAGACACATCCCATATGACTAAGTGGGAAAAACGCCAGAATGTACTGAAATAGTAACCTGCAATGATGATGACAGCCTCTCGTACATACACACTCACACCACCTCTCCCACTTTGACATAAACAGAGACAAGTCATGTAAGAGCCTGTACAAACCCCAGTTCCTTACCTGCAACCTGATTTTATGTGATTCAGGAGGCTCACAAAGGGAGTAATGAACGACATGAACACGTACCTTGGAGTTGGGCGAATCCATTCTCACAACTGCCACATCCCCCTTCAATTCCCAAGAAATGTGCTTTCTGGTTGCTGCGTTGAACGGCAAGGAGATATAGTTGAGTGCTCGAGTAAACTACAGAAGCTACGTTAACTGCAAACTCACTTTGAGTTGTAAACAACCATCTTACCAAAGTTCCTGTATTTAAAGAAAATAGATGTTTTATCATTCTTAAAGATTTATCTTGAAAACAGCCTCTGGGTTTGTATTCATCCCATGGTGGAAAGATAGCTTGCTCGGGTGAATCTCACTCGTGATTTCAGGCTGCGGTTCGCGGAGTATGCCTACTGCAGCCATTTTCTCGTGGAGATATGGTCAAGACGGACGGTATGATTATACGATGACATCTGACCTTATTAACCTCCTACCGCTTGAGAGAAAATGGCAATAGTCAGAGCAGCTTTGAGAAGGATGACTCTGGTACCGTCTTTGAGACGAGTTCCATCGGTTGCATATTCCAATGGATTCAAAGGTATTTGTAATGTGCGTGTACTTATAAACGTAAAAGCTCGACTTGAGTATTAGTTATGATTATACGTATTACTATAAATCCTTTAAGACTATCATTACTATACTCTTGATGTGTAAGGTACACGTGGGTTATATGGGACACTTATGTATTTCTGCCCAAAGCCATATTATTGGAACATGATAGGAAGTTCAAACTACACCTGAAGCCTTATACAAGTTATCTATTTAACATGTATTAAACATGCAACAAAAATTAATTTCTCTTAGTTACTATGCAACATTTTGTGTAATCATTTAAAACAACAATTATGAGACAATGCATGTTTAATGAGACAATAATGATAAAAACAGTAAAACAACTCAAAAAGTGCAAATGCTTTATTATAATAGCTAGTTTTCACACTGTCACATAGACTAAGTACATTGCTGACAAAAATATTCTTCTGGTATGTCCCTTCCTGTGGTCAGATTGGTGCAGTTCACATGATACCAAGTATTGCAGCCATCACAACATATCCACAGCAAGTCATCGTCACCATACATTTCATGACATTCAGGACACTGTGCATAGTTAGAATCACTTCCCAACAGAGAGTCATCTTCATTCTCCAACACCATTTTCTTGTTCTTGGACTGCTTCCTACCCGGTAGTTTACCTGTTGTGTGTTTTTTAATGCCTCTTCCAACTGCCGACTTTCTCACTGTTTTTTTCTTCATATGTTGTTCATTACCTGTGCTGTTCTTCGCCTTTGCCTTCTTTTTCTGCTGTCTTTCTGCCTTTTTCTGCTCCTTTTCTTTCTTCAACAGTTCCTTTTCTTTCTTTTTATGTTCCCGTTCCAATCTTTTTGTGATTTTGACTGCCTCTTCTTCAGCTTTTTTCACCTGTTTTCTCTTCAGCTCCTCCAACACTTCTATGTCAGTGATAACCCGTGCCTTACTGTTGAGTGCTGTACGTTTTTTATGTTTTGAGGGCTTAGGTTGAGGAAGAACAAGTAATTCCCTCAGGACATCTGAAGAACTGCAGCTAGACACAGTTGTGTTTGAAGGAATTGACTTCGGAGCCTGGGTAACAACGGAACCACTGGAATTGGCTTTCCTGTTTTCTTGGCAGTTAGGCTCTGCTGTACTAGGGTGCTTAGCTTGCGAGAAGTTACGAGCTGCCTCGGGATGATTTAATTGAAGCCAAGTTACATATCTACAGTCGTATACATCGTAACCTTCTTCATAGCGTGTTTGATACAGAGCTTCTTGCTCTTTTGTAAAGATCGAGGGGAGCAACTTCTCCTCAGGTTGAGAATCGGCACTGCTGGAGAGTGTGAAATCACTGCTGGAGTGGGACAGACTAGGGTTCTTCGGTCGAACTGCCTTTGAGGGAGCAAGTTGTCGATCACTGACCTCCCCAGGATTGATTGGATAAATGCCGCATTTTCTGAATCCACTCATTATGTTTAGTGGTGTCATGGACTGTGGCCAAGCTTCTGCAACAAGTGAAGCGATGACGTCTGTTGTTATTACATGACCTGGGTAGGTGGTAAGGTATTTGTGACACGCTTTAGAAAAGAACGTCTTGAATGATTTGAATACTCCTACGTCCAAGGGTTGCAAAATATGTGTGGTGTGGGCTGGAAGACAGAGGAGATGTACATCATTGGTGCGAGCCAGCTCGAGAATTTCTATTGAAATATGCGATGCATGCCCATCTTCAATTAAAAGCACGGGTCTGGTAGGAGGGATATTTGCTAGAAACCATTGAAACCATTCCATGTATATTTCTTGAGTAATCCAGCCATTTTCACTGTTCTTGAACAAAGAACCTGGAATACATCCCATCTTCAGGTTATCTGGAACTGCTTTCTTCCTTGGATATATCATCATCGGTGGTAAAGCAAATCCAGTGGCAGACACACAAGACAAAATTGTGTGGTTTTTGCCCTTTTCTGCTGCTGTAACGGACCATAGTGTTCTTCGACCAATCTCTGCAACCACTTTTCCAGGCTTATGTACGACAGAAATCCCAGTTTCATCAGCATTAAAAATTTGCATGGGTTTAGATAAAAGATTGAGACGAGCATAGATGGCACCCAACTTAGCAAAAAAGTCTTTGATAACGTCCTCATTTGCACAGAATGCCCGACAAAATGAAAGGGGTAGTGGGATGCGAAGTGTAAGACGAGGATGTCTAGCTCGAAATCCGTCAAACCACCCACGTCCTGCCATACCATCATGAAATGGATGTTGTCTGCCACATTTCTCCACAATATTGAAGGCAAGGCGCATAATGTCTTCTCTGGTCAGTCCGAAACCCATATCAGCCATATTCATTATGTATCTCTCTAAGGACTCTTCTTCTTCAAGGGTTAAAACAGTAGGAGGACCTGGCCTACAAATTGGTTCCACGGTTCCAATTATTCGTCTTTTCAAAGATTCAACCGGGACATTGTGCAGTCTTGCCGCTTCTCTGAGGCCTTTGCCTTCTTCCACATACTTAATGGCAGCAACCATGCTTTCATCGCTCCACAGTCTCCTCTTCTTTCCATCTTTGGACGATGACATTTCCCTATACAATCATCAGAATGAATGTTTTTTCGTGAGTTAATTATTCGGTTATAAATTTACTAATAATGGTGGATCAATCTAAGAGCATACAAAAACATCAAACAGTGTTGAACACTGCCAAAACACGTACCTGTGTATGTACACGTGTGAAAGAGATCCGTAACAAATACGCTTTCAGTCGAGGTTGAAGTATAATCACCATTCACGCACGCGGGTCGGGGATTCGGTTTTGCGCATGCGCATTATAATGCCTAAATTACGAAGGATTGCCGTCTTACGCGAAGCTACATTGATAGCAGGTTACCTCTTACAAGACCAGTTTATACTATGAATTGTACAATGTTTCTTTCTAATGTCCCATAATACCGTCTGTCTCATGTTACTAGCACTTACCCTATGTATTTCATATGGATTGTTTGATGTTGATTATGTGTGACTTGAGTATTAGTAGGGGCTGTTATTACGTTTTCATTGCAACTTCCGGTATGTTACGCTCGTCCAATATAATTATCACCGAGCGGTGTATACCGCGAGGTTATCTGTTTCCGTCGCATAGGGCTGTCCAGAGTTGGTGCCCACTCATTTGATTAATTTCCGGGTTACAAAGTCTCGATTTTGTCCCATTTGTGCTTTCTTTCGCCGAGAGTTTCAAAGTGCTTGTGAACGAAAATCGATATTGGTCAATGCTGACGTGAGCGGGCATCGGCGTGCTACAAAATCATGTAAAGAACGTTCGTACAGACAAACCAGAGTTTGC
Organism: Chondrilla cf. caribensis; assembly: GCA_964020155.1. Taxonomy (NCBI): domain Eukaryota; kingdom Metazoa; phylum Porifera; class Demospongiae; order Chondrillida; family Chondrillidae; genus Chondrilla; species Chondrilla cf. caribensis. The sequence goes on along the minus strand of OZ026555.1, from coordinate 1,582,385 downwards.
GCAATGCGTAAGAGAAGGCAACTCACATTTCTTTCCTTCACGGTGGCACTCTCCTCGCTATGTAATCGGCAGACCTCTTAAAACACGAACTAGTAAGTTATCTAAAAATTCTGAATAACGATTTTCGAATTTCCTTTCGGCGTAAGTGGGGTATGTCATTACGTAGTTCGGGACCTAGAATTGGCCGGCCATGATGGCGTCCATCTTGTCAGCCATTTGCAAATATTATATGACGTCATGGCATGTGGGCATGCGCATGCCATGGAAGGTTTGTTTTTTTTTTTCTTTCAAAAGTTACCTAATCTTACAATACAATTGTTTAAGTAAATATATGTACGTCTACGTAGACTAGATCTACTTTTCTTCCATAGCGAGGTTCTGCACAAAGTGCACACCTAGTAATAATACTAGTTCAGACAGAGTCTGCTGGGGCTCGCGAAAGGGAGCTGAAAATGTATATACCGGAGATTAATGTTCATAAATTTATTTAAAATGCCTAGTAGGTTGGGTTAGGTATACTATTTAGACTGGCCTCCACAGTCTATAAATATGTTTACCTATCCTACTATGGCTACATCCACAACAGTATATAGGAACGCAACCGAAACACGTAGAATCGCCATCTTTTCAGGCCAATGACGTCATGCACAAATGTCTGCCAAAGTGGATGTCACCGTGCCTTCAGCTATGACATTACGTCATCGACATCCCTATGTCGTTTGCGATGCTGATCCGTTTGAAATACGTTCTTCAAAGTGGGGTGGACTTGACGGGATTCCCTGGCTTCTTGTTGGAGACCCGACTGTTCCCGCCGCCTACTTGGGCCTTAGTCGAGACTTGAGGGGAGGATAAAGCTTCGGCCGAAGACCTGCCTCGTTCGAGAGAGGAACGGCAGCCAGTCGAAGACGGTCGAGTCGGGTAGAAGACTCGGAGCCCCTCGTCCGTAAAATCGACCGACGGCGTTGCTGAATCGCTCGAGATTGTGCCCGAGCCCGGTCGAAGACCTTCTACGAGGCCTTCGTCGGCAAGGAGGCAGCCGAATCGAAGGGAACGACGCTTTTCGCTTCTGGGCCAAAATTCGTGTGATACATATATATATATATATATATATATATATTGTGGACCACAACCGGAAGTCGGGCCTTACCGCTAGTGTGGGGCTCGCTTCCGCTCGCCCCAATTATTATTAGATATTATATACTAGTTCAGACAGAGTCTGCTGGGGCTCGCGAAAGGGAGCTGAAAATGTGTATACCGGAGATTAATGCTCATGAAATTATTTAAAATGGCTAGTAGGTTGGGTTAGGTACACTATTTAGAGTGGCCTCCACAGTCTATAAATAAGTTTACCTATCCTACTATGGCTACATCCACAACAGTATATAGGAACGCAACCGAAACACGTAGAATCGCCATCTTTTCAGGCCAATGACGTCATGCACAAATGTCTGCCAAAGTGGATGTCACCGTGCCTTCAGCTATGACATTACGTCATCGACATCCCTATGTCGTTTGCGATGGTGATCCGTTGAAATACGTTCTTCAGAGTGGGGTGGACTTGACGGGATTCCCTGGCTTCTTGTTGGAGACCCGACTGTTCCCGCCGCCTACTTGGGCCTTAGTCGAGACTTGAGGGGAGGATAAAGCTTCGGCCGAAGACCTGCCTCGTTCGAGAGAGGAACGGCAGCCAGTCGAAGACGGTCGAGTCGGGTAGAAGACTCGGAGCCCCTCGCCCGTGAAATCGACCGACGGCGTTGCTGAATCGTTCGAGATTGTGCCCGAGCCCGGTCGAAGACCTTCTACGAGGCCTTCGTCGGCAAGGAGGCAGCCGAATCGAAGGGAACGACGCTTTTCGCTTCTAGGCCAAAATTCGTGTGATACATATATATATTGTGGACCACAACCGGAAGTCGGGCCTTACCGCTAGTGTGGGGCTCGCTTCCGCTCGCCCCAATTATTAATATATAATATATTATATTAGTATAATAATATTATTAGATGTATAATGTGTTCCTACGCGTAAGCGCAACAATAAATTTATATTATAATTTATTGCGCGATAAAAAGATGGCCGATTTCGAAAGCCGACGATTAGAAATTGGGCTGGAATTCGTGCGTTGAAGCTCCGCCGAACATAATAACTTCAGCGAAGGTTCTTCTGAACCTAAGAAAGACGCCCAAGTGCGGATTACTTGTTCTACCCTTTTCGAGACAATCCAGGCGAAAGCTTGAAGACGTTGACGTTTCATTCTTTGTGGCGCGAGACCATTTTGATCACCGACCACATTAGGCACTGGAGCAATTCTCCCCCTTCAAACCATTTACCAACCGTACGAAACATTCTTCTAGCACTAGAAAGATGCGGGGACACTCGGAATCTCGTGTAGTCTCACACATAGAAATGCGAAATAACGTTGTTGTAACGCATACATTAACTGTTGTACTACATCAACTAATGAACAGCTGTTGCAACATGAAATGGACACCATGTGCAGATGCTGACATTTACATACACACCTGAATGGGGCATGCTGTAGGCATCTACCAAAATCTGTGCATACATTATCAGTGATGCCGGTGTCAGGGAATCTGGGACCCTTGTGAAAATGACATCCCCAAGTCAAATTCTCTAGAGAATATTGATCCCCCTTAAAAATATTGATCCCCCTTTCTAGAGGGTATAGCCTCCCATGAGTTAAAATTGCCTGTTTTTGTATCCTTTGTACATTTGCTGCATAATATTATTATCACTGGAGCGGTATTATTCATACTAAGTTTATTATTACATAATGCAATATGAGTGTTTTGTTTGTGAAAGAAATGAAGGTGTAGTTCAATGTCACCAAGTTCCGATTTGCTTCCAATCATTCTTCTGCTTGTATCCATTGCTAAACTGTTGGCTAGAATAAGGGACAAGGCCGGAAATGTCCATTAACATGTTCTGAAGTATGTTGTGAAGTTCTGTTTTATCAGTCCTCAGATAATTACTGTTTCATATGATTTATGTAAACTGATTTGAAAATTAACAGTAAATACATAGATTTTTGGGTAATCCAAATTTGGGGAGTTAGCAATGTCCCCAAATTTGGGACATATTATAATCACAAACACAAAACATTCACGTAAGATCAGAAGATTTTCTGGGAATATGTCACCTTCCTGAATTTCAGCTGTTTCAAGGGATGCACAGGTTGTATACTGTTGAAACCTGATAAATGTGATGAAACAGCTGAATAATCAGGTTGTCAATGAGTCTTGATCAGAATTTAACCAACTAGTTCAGAACATGTTTATTATAGCTTTCTTTTAGTATTTTGACGAGAAATAGGCTGTTTCTTTTCACCCACTTAGCCCTATTGTTTGGGATTCCTGTGGATTCACCGAAGTGAGTATTGAGGGATGCCATATATATTCACTCAGCGATACAATATCGAGGATGGCGATATCGCAAGGGAATTTCACTCGGGGGTACCAAAAACAGCTAGTGGATGTCAAATTCATCGTGACACTGGTATATTATACAGAACTCAGCACACTGCATGTGCTTAGACTCTCTATCAGGCACTTATGCAGATGCTGGCACTACCACATCCACATGAATGAAGCATACTGCAGACATCAGTCAGTGTGTACCATTACTACACCAGCTACTGCATGTCTATATACTAACCTTTGCACACAGCATGGACAAGCTTAGACGAGCTCCTTCAAACTCTGTCTGAACTAGTAGCTCTACATGTCTACTTAAAAATACTGAAGAAAGTTAAAGGTAGATATGTATTACTTTGAGGAAATCCAAACATGTTATCTAACCCTCAACGAAAGATCAAATTTCAACTGATTTCACACTAGTTGGAAAATTTATATAGGCTGAATGGTGTAATTTGTCAATATAAATTTCTACTGGCAATATAAATTCGTTCAAAAGTGTGTTAAATATTTGCTCAGCAATACAAACTTGGGGATGGCGATATCGCTAGAGAAGTTTATTCAGAGGTATCAAAAGCAAGGGGGTCAAATCCACCACAACACCATTCACATAGTCTAAAACGATTCCTGATCAGCATTTGTGGTCATAGCTAGTTAAATCTTTGATACATCTCCTAGTGTTAGGAGCACATGTGCAGTCCCTCACAATCTGTTGCTGTGATCGACACTAAATCAGTGACCTATTTGATGATGGAGGTTCAGAAAGTGAACTGCATGTTAAACAGGTCATTTCCTTTTGGGTTATTAGTAATACTGTTACATAGCTAGATTTCAAATTGCTTTTTATAATGTTAAAGTTTCGAATGCGTGGAGTCTCCTTAATTGATTAGTGCCATGCACAATTACCACAAATAAACAGTCAAAATTTTAAACCATAAATCAATGCAAAAGTAACAGAATTTAAAACAATTTCACCATTAGATAGGGCTACCAAACTACATCTTTGGACCAGGTTTGAAAGAAATTGACCACCTCAATCTTTTTATTGTTACCGAAATGCATGACTGTGTTCCATACACAGTTTTCAGTAAGTTAGTTAGCTTAGTTAACATTGTCAAAGGGACTCAGTCGTGTTTTTTCTTCTCAATTAATTCAGTGGATGACTCAGTTGCTGGAACATGGTACAATGAATTACAATCAGAAATTTCCATCGACGAGTATTCAGAAGGCCCTGGACGTTTGAGGGGTTATTACCAGACAGCCGTTGGCAACGTTCCTTCTAATCAAAAGTACCACTTGGTGGGGACATATGACACATCGGGGGACGCATCAAAGGGTACAATTGCCTTTACAGTTCAGTGGCTCCATGGACCTGACGGCGACAATTTGAATTCCACCACAGCCTGGTCAGGACAGAGGATTAAATTGAACGAATCCGGAGAAGGGGCGATATCTACCACGTGGCTGTTGACAACCCAGGAGAAAGTCGAGGATTTGTGGTCTGCCACCAATATCGGGACTAATGTGTTCACTCGGGAAAAAACACATGTACAGAAAAATGTAACGCCCCTCCCCATCCATTGCTGCCACCCCAAGAAGATCCACCCACAATAAATGGAGCACTGTACTGTGTGTCCAACGTGTGAGCAGCCATGGATGTATTTGCTGGCATATAAACATTATAGATCTAGATAGATATTCTGCCATTAGCCAGCTAGTAACTCAAATTTAACTTTAAATTAGGATATTATTACTTATTATTATTAGATAATATATAATAAATGATTGACTAGTTAGCAATACATAGTGTGCCATAATATTATAATCAATATATTATAATAAGTTGGATCAGAGTTTAATATAGTTCAATATAGTATATGGTTAATATTATCAAATCATAAATTATAATAATATTATATGTACTATAATATAATAGCATAATTGGCCTATGAATGTACGTACACATGTACACAACATGTATATCCACAAGATGTTACCTAGACAAACAACCCTCTGTATACACGTGCACATTCATGCAAGCACATCATGACACATAGTCAAGATGAGTATCACATAAATTTTGATAGGCCTTCTATACTGAATAATCTATACATTCACAACTATGAAATAGAAAAAGAATAGATATATAAAATGGATAATATATAGCACTTATTTAATTTTATTGAGTATTTGTATACAGGAGATACTAGTTTTTATGGAGCAAGTGTAAAAATCTCGTGGAATAAATGATGATGTTATATGGGTGTTCACAAGTAGGTTGTACAATCAGATTGACCGTCAATATCATCCATGAGGTCATCGTAGTCTGGATTTTTGGGGTCACTCTGTTTACAAGCGTCCTTGAGAATCTGACCCCCACCTGACTGACGATAATATAGAATGAGATCAAAAAGTGAGGAGTACACTGGACCACCGAGACCATGGTCAACCATCTGATACGTTCCAAAGCTTGCATCAATGCGAAAATGTTTGATCGATCCATCCTCGCTCTTGAGAGACAACACATACCCCCAGATTTTATCACTAACTCTAACAAGATACGATCCAATATTCATCCTACTAAGTAAATCCTCTGCTGTGCCCCTGTTGATGATACCTACAGTTACAGATGAGGTAGAGAATCCATGACCATTACAACTAATTTTAATGTCCATGGGAATATTAAATTGCGTATTAACTTTTATGTAAAACGTTTTCACTTGTATGTTTGTTTGTTTGTTCACTTGTTTCACAATAATCCATTTCACTTGACACCTTTTAGTATGTTAGGGGAGACAGTAGAGACCTTAAGATTTTTAGTACGTGTAATGCCTAACATGTAACCCCGCAGCCACAAGTTACGTGTTTATGCAAATTAAGCCTAAACTGCACTTAAGATCGACTCATGTGTAACCTGTAACGTGTAAGATTTGGTGAGAAAACAGAGAACACCCAAGGATGAGACGGTAGATAACAGCTCGTTTTACTTGGCAGGCGTGATCTATCAGATAACTTCTCGAGTGAACGCTAAGTTGTGCTGCACTTCAGCCACCGGAATTAAGGCATACTCCCATACTACTCAATAAAACCAGCCGAAAAGCAGAACATAGGTTTGAAAAGTACTTTATAACAATCAAAGATATAAAACAGATGTTGCGGTAAATGTTTGAACTCGCCTAACATCGAAACACAGTGTTATTCGCCAACTAAACTCATGCGGAGGTCGTCTACACGTAGAATCTGGTCTACAGGTACAAAACGTGTTACTCGAACGTGTAACTTGCGGTTTGCGGTCGCATACGTGACTTTCCCACACGTTACAGGTTACACGTAAGGCAAAAAATGCAAATCTTAATGTCTCTACAATGACTGATTTGTCAAATATTTGTGAAGCATTGGAAGACATGATCACATTATTCCCCCATCACACTAGAAGATGTTATGTTGAATTATAGACACATTACTTCATCATAATTGAATTCATGACTGAGAAAGTACAAACCATTTAGTGAGGTTGGCTTGTTTAGGGGAAGGTTTGTCACAACAATTTGGAATAAAGTGTAAATAGTCAGCATTCCTGTGTGTATATGTGTATGTAGCGCTGGGCGGTATACCGAATATATAGTAATACCACGGTATTATTTGTGCACGGTTCTGATACCGGCTGACTTTTTTCTATACCGAGATATCATGATATCATGATATTCTCTAAGGTTTGACCAGTATTTTAAGTAATATATTCCCGGGCTATCAAATTTTGCCCTGAAATGTGTTCTGAATCCTTCGAAACTATCGCTGCAACAGCCATGATTATGAGCGTGAAGAATGCATGTGCGAAGTAATACGTTGTTAGACAGAATGAGAGAATGTTGTCAAAATGGCGACGTCGTCAGCTGCAAGTTTGAATTTTGATCAGCAAACGGGCGATACGGGTGATCCGAGCAATAAACGTCATCTTGTCGATAAGAAGAATACTAAATCTGATATTTGGAAGTACTTTGTGCTCCGAGTTCACGAGGATGACTAAGTAGCGGATTATTTCTTTATATATTTCTGTTTATTTCTTTCATTATTATTAAATCAAGGATTCAATTATTTCAATGCCCAACTATAACCTTAAGACTCGGTGTACCGTGATCATAGTAATACCGTGGTATGATGTTGGCAATATACCGAAACTGATATTTTTTGATACTGCCCAGCGCTATGTGTATGTGTGTGCGCATGTGTACATGTGTATGTGTGTGTGTGTGTGTGTGTGTGTGTGTGTGTGTGTGTGTGTGTGTGTGTGTGTGTGTGTGTGTGTGTGTGTGTGTGTGTGAATTAATGTGCACATGTGCCTGAAAACGCAGCCACCTTCTCACAATAAGGCAAAAGGTTTTGAACTTCTGAAGCATACTAAAGGGTGTGTGTATGAGCTTGATGAGCCCCTCCCTCCACCTATGAACTAGCAATAGCAATCTGTCAACTCACCATGGAACCAGTCAGACACTCTGCCATCGATCTCTTGTCCGACTCCTTTAGGTCTTTCTATCTCCTTAAACCACTGCTTGGTGAGGTGCTTATCAGCAGGTCTGGTCCCTCGAATTGATAGGGGAGAAACAAAGTCCACAGCGGGGTAAGTCTTCGGGTCCACTTTGGCTGGAGGCTTTTTACTAAAAGATGCAAGAAGTAGATGATACAATTTGTGATTACAGCTACAAGGCCAATTTGTAGTATAATGAACTTACGTTGGCTTTTGACTCAGTTGAATGGACATTCTTCGTGCACCAAGACGCTTGGTTATTGTACTCTGTGTCTCCTTAGGGAGAGTTTCAAGGACATCGTCAATCTTGACATAACTCTTAGCTGCTTTCGTGAAAGAGTTCTTTCTTTGTCTTTCATTCAGCCTGGCCTTAGATTCTCTCTGCTTCCACTCTTCCTGTAAGGACATAGGTAGGAGTCATGGGTCCATACAGGGGAGGGTTACTGGGTCTATACCACCACCCCCTTCCAGACAATTAGACGTCTAAATCTAAAAATAATTGCTTATTGAGGATCAAAGGCAGGTTTTCTACGATTTATACCTCTCTGTACCTGACCTACTGTACACACCCACACAGATGGACTACCCTCTTCCCTAAATTCCACTAACCAGACGGACTTATTCACCTTATTTGTGCATGAGTGTATGCGTGTGTCTGCAATAATTATTATGTACACGAGCACGTATACGCGTCATTGTGCATACTAAGTGTCAATGATTGTATAGGTACCAATAGAAGAGTAGGTGTATACACAAACAAAACATACATATTTACATACATATATACATACATACATACATACGTACATACATGCATAATTATATTATTATGTACATAAATATATATAACATGTGCGTAAATATGAATGTATTAACATCTGTACACTTATTACAACAAAATTATTTATTATTCTTATATCATACACAGGAGTATGTTGTCAATTTGACAACTCAACAATCTGACAACCTTCATAATCTGCCAACATTATGTAAGATAATTGCTCTCAGGGACGGGTATAAATACTACACAATATCGATAAAACCTGACATGTTATTTTGTTACCCAAAGATTGTTGGATTATCAAGGCTCCAAAGTACATAAACCAGCACAGGTGCATGAATAAAGCATGGAGGTGTTGGATTGTCAAGGTTCCAATACGTATATGTACATACACCAGCACAGATACATGCATGGATGTGTTGGATTATCAAGGTTCCATGCATCACACACAGCACTAGAATATTCTTACTTCAATGAATACTTCTTCCTTTCTGTCTCCCTTCGGGCTTGAATTCGCCATCTTTGAATATCTGTCAGCTCCATCAATTGCTTGAATGTATTTCAGATGATTATCACCTCCTATCACAAAAAAATATGAATATCCATCAACCGTAGGTCTATGGAAGTTTTTTTGGAACTCAACCTGCTCAGGGAGAAAGGAGAAAAGAGAAAAAACAGCAACTGCGGGACTTGAACCCAGGGTGTCTGACTGCAGCCGCCATAACCACTGAGCCATGAAGCCACCACAGCAACCAGCCCTCCCAATTCTCTTATACCACACTGGTGATACTGCCAACTGCAGTCTCACACCTGTGAGACCACACAGCTGTGTAGATACATCAGTAAGGTCTCATTACAGCGGACATAAAGGGGGCAGCCATTCTGTCCACACTCTTTAGTGGTCAAAAGAACATTATCGCTATCATTTATGTACGTAGGTAGAGAGGAAGTCTAATTCTGATGCCTCACAGAGTGTTCGCATATTGGAATGCAATATACAAAATATTCTGAGCTACATATAGGTACACAAGTTTGACTCTAGTGGACAGCATGTGGGGTAGAACTCTTACACTGGGTCTGCACTGACCATTGGGAGGTGTTTTTGCAACAGTGTGTACGATCATGAAGGAATTGAAGAAAGTCCCTCACTATCTATAGAGGGCTGATTACATCACAGAGCGCAGAGAGTATGAGATGTTGTATCATGTACACAGTACAAAGATACTGTACATACGTAGGTGGGTGGGTAGTCATCTATGCTGCATAGCAAACCTTTTGGAACAGCCTTGTCTCTATTGTGCTTCCTCACCAGCTCCTCGTAGGGCAGGTCTCCATTCGCCTCTCCCAGCACCCATACCCATTCCTTGCCATCCTTAGCAACATGGAATCCAATCTGGGAAATGTGAATGCACGAACAGTTACAGAAGCCTATTGAAACCGAGTCAGAGAAGGACTTTAGCCAAAGAGGCTACCTACTATACTAGACATGAAGACAGAAAGAAAGTTAGCCGAATGAGAAGGTAAAAAGAAAGGAATGTTTCACAAGTCAATATTACTACATAACTACGTGGACCATACCATGGTACTGTTGGTTGATTTGACTACGTATCATGGCAAATTTGTGGAGATTATGACAATCCTATCCACTACTGTGATGTACACTGTGCTCATATTGCACACGATATCACTACACTACGTATGTGCACATACTGTCGTGTATTATACAGACTCATAGGCTGGATTTGGAAAAGGAGATTCTAAACCACTATTATGAATGTGCTGGTACCACAGAAAAACGGTTAAATTCCAGAAAACCCCGGGTTTAATCCTCAATAGACCATGGAAGCTGAATTTCAGCCCCCGGTGGTCTAGAAGGGGATTGTATGAACCCGACCAATCCACCTGTGTCTACCTCTGGGTCTTATAAAATATGCAGTAATTTACACTGAAATATCCAGCTTCAGACTTAGTGGACAAAATTCAATAATTTCAGATAATTATTACATGATACAGGATTGCAAAAGTACAAAGTGCCAACAGTAATGATTGCTTTCACATACGTATTTATAATACATACTGTATATTAGTACTGAGAAAGCTTCTTATAGAGTAAATGGGGGATCGCTGAAATACAAGCTTCTTAAGTCGAAAAACCTCTACAAGAATCATTTAGTTGCTTCAAGACACTGTGTGTATGTATTGAGATGGTAGACTGGATTATAAAGGTGTCGTAAAGTGATGATTTCGCATTGATCGGGTGGTCGCAGTGGACTACCCACGAGAAGCAGCGTTGACTTAAATTGATAGACGTTAATTCACTGGCTTCGCTGGATTCGAATGGCCGAGATGTTTGAATTCACGATAACGTGCCTTATAAGATCATAGCATTATGAACGAGAGATGCCACAAAGACTAACGGGTACCTTTGAAGGGGTTTTCTTTGTTGAATTCTGTCTTTCTTTTATTTCCAACTTCTTCTCTCGCTCCTCCCATCGTTTAACTTGTTCTTTTCTCATCTCTCTGAACAATTGCTCCTTCTGTTCCTCGTTGAGCAACTGAAGGAGCTCGGGATCCACGTACATATCTTCCAATATCTGCTTCAACATGGTTCGCTTGTAGCTGTTCGTGTACGAGATGAACACACGCCGCCCGTACACCCCTTCTGGATGACCAAATTAGATTCATTACTTGCTTGCCGATGGTAATGAATATCATTTACGAAAAATGGCTACCTCTTCGGCAAAGAAGCGTCAAAACAACGGTGAAGCAGGCTAGCAAACTATAATATGAGTAGTATAATTCACATACGTTAGTACACATGTATTTGATGATGCGGTTTAATGATTTCCGATATTTTTAGATGAATCAGATATTGTCCCGGCAAAGAAAAAATACAGAAAAGATAAACGTGAGTGATTCTGGCCTCTGCACGTACGCAGAGAGAGAGAGAGAGAGAGAGAGAGAGAGAGAGAGAGAGAGAGAGAGAGAGAGAACACGCGCATATTTAGAGGGAGAAAATCACATACAGCATACTCTTGTAGTCAGTGAATAAATAGAAGCTTTTACTGTCTTCTTTGTCAATGGCAGCATGGGACCACGAAGGTATTGATCACTGGAAGATCGATGAATTCAAAGAAGGTGACATGACACAGCCATTACTGGAGGAGAGTTCTTTTGCAACCCTCTTCCCAAAGTACAGAGAAAAATACTTACAGAAAGTGTGGCCTCATGTAACCAGAGCAATGAAGGACCATGTATGTGTGTATTGTGTTTGCGTTGTGTTTTGTGGTGTGTGTGTGTGTGCGTGTGTGTGTGTGTGTGTGTGGTGTGTGTGTGCTTGCATGTTTGTGGTGTGTGTATTTCTGGGTATGTGTATGTACGTACGTGCCCATTTGATCTTAATGTTCACCCATTTAAACTATCAACATCTCTAGGTCCATGTATATGTGTACATGTATGTACCTCTGTGTGTTTTGTATAGGATGATATAGTTGAGTCCATTTAAACAAACACATTGAGACGAATTCCTGCTTAATACAAACTACTTTCCGAGCACCATTTGGTTTGCTGTAGTAGTGTACATATAGTAAGCAAATCCTGATAAGAAGAACATCTAATCAGAACTGATTTTGTGGGTCCCTTAAAGTTTGTCTTGATGACTTTCTGGCGTATGTCACCTTGTCCTTGTATCAACGTCTGACTACAGGGTATAGATTGTCAGCTCGACCTGATCGAGGGAAGCATGACGGTGAGAACCACCAGGAAGACCTGGGACCCCTACGTGATCATTAAAGCAAGGGATGTCATCAAACTGCTGGCCAGGAGTGTACCTTATGAGCATGTGAGCGCACCACACACTGTATGCTAGGTGTTCCTCACCATGAGGGTTCACCCTCTACACCCTTGTGACATCCACCTTCATGCCTTTGTGCGAATAATGTTCAAATTGGATGTGCTGTTTGTGTCATTGGAACACAAGTGACCATTTAGGATGCATATTCAGGGCTTTGTGTGTAAAGAATAGTCAAATTGGACTGTATGTCCATATTGTACATTGTACGTATGTATGTATGTAGGTATGTACACATGTATGCATGCATGTATGAACATCTGTATATCAATTATAGTTGTATTCTCAATATTATGAACGCGAAAGTGAGATGTTTAGTTGTCCCGTCCACTTAATTTCCTAGGCAACTAGAGTCCTGCAAGATGATGTCACCTGTGACATTATCAAGATTCGATCTTTTGTGAGAAATAGGGAAAGGTTTGTGAGACGTCGCCAGAGGCTGATGGGACCAAATGGAGCTACGCTGAAGGTATAGCCTTGTACTGTGACACATGCACACACACACACACACACACACACACACACACACACACACACACACACACACACACACACACACCACACACACACACACACACACACACACACACACACACACACACACGATGTACGTTAATGTACTTAATGTACCTATCCCCTTTTCCTGCCTAGGCTATTGAACTACTAACACAGTGCTACATACTGGTACAAGGGAATACTGTGTCAGCTATAGGATCCTTTAAGGGATTGAAACAGGTTTGTGTGTGTTCCATTGCATCTAAAGTATGTACTGTAACAGCTGTCTCCTGGTGTAGACATTTGATACGAATAGTTACAAATAGCTATAGAAAATGTTAATTACTTATTTCCTGCCTGGCTCCGAACCAATTAGTCCTAACAATGAGCCCTGTCTGATGAGCTGTTCTCCTGTTTCCCATGCACGCACCAGTCACCTGTGCTCCAGCACAGATGTGTGCAACCAGAATACTAGTACGAATATACGTAGGTATGCATGTATGAACATACGTATGTACATATTATGTTAGCATGTTTACATTTTATATTTACCTATACCTGTGTGAACATGAAAACATAATCAACCTTCATAACTTGATTTATATAAACCATTTTGTGTTGTTTTCTCAAATTATCACTCATTCGTAAGTAGATGTGAAGTGAGTCAACTTTTGAAATGAATGCCATGTAGTGAAAGTACTTGTGTACGTATGTGTGTCCATTCATGACAAGAACTGCAAAGTATGTGCCACTTTTGTCTCTGTAGGATACAACTTATACTATATATGCACTTTGATACACACACTGTTTTGTGTACACACCTGTATGTACGTATGTACATATGTACATATGTATGTATGTAAGTATGTATGTATGTATGTACTCCCCTATCCACTGTCTGTGAATTTATTTGTATACACTAAACATGTATATGTTGTGTACATAGTAGATTCCCATTAATCAACTAATATACGTATAAATATTAATAATAATTGTGGCGGATTAATAAGTATTCACCACATGCACTCTTGTTTGTTCAGGCCCGTAAAGTTGTTGAAGACACCATGAAGAATGTCCACCCCATATACAATATCAAGACAATGATGATAAAGAGAGAACTGGTGAAGGATCCAAAGTTGAAGCATGAATCGTGGGACCGGTTCCTCCCCAAGTTCAAGAAGACAAATGTTAAGAGGAAGAAACCATCAGTGGTGAAGGAGAAGGAGTACACGCCTTTTCCTCCGCCTCAAATGGAAAGCAAGGTACGTGTGTGTGTGTGTGTGCAGTGCTGAAAATAACTATTTGTCTATGTTAGGACACATGTCCAACCAAACTCAGTTTTGGTCGGACGCTTGAATAATATGGTCAGACGTTTTTTTCGACAACTGCGGACACATCTTTAATATCACTGATCATAAAATAGTGTCAAGTAAACATAAAAGACAGCAATACAGGAAAACTAAAACAAAGCAATGGTTAGGGCAACACAATAGGGTCATCATGATCATGTGGGTTCATCCATAGGTGACTCCTAGGCCTGCAGCTTTTCTTTGCTCTTTCTTAAGCAGCAGCATGGCGTGTGTGTGTGTGCTGATCTGACTGAGCGTGATCCTTCACATTGCTCGTACAAACTGAATCCGCACCGCCGATCCATCATCGATCGCTGAAATTGCGTCTACCCATGATGTTTGCCTTCTAGCGCTTAAATATCCTCTTCCCACCGTCTGAAATTGTGTCACAGTTGAGCCGCGATACGGTGTGATGCTTGCGATCCTAGTCCTTGCGCCACTTCTTGAAGGTTTTCGTAAGTAGCAGCTCGCTTATGTGCAGATTCGTCCTCAGACACTTGAGAAGTACCTCTCTTCATCCTAATACTGTCCACTGAAACGTTTCACACTTCGTTTGATCGTCTCTTTGTTGTTAACTGGCGACGGTTCTCAAAACGTGTGTTAGCGATCAGCCATTTTGTTCGGACAAGATGGCCGACTGTTAACTGGAATGTCCGCACCAACGAATATTTGCACGGAAAATGACCGATGACCGACTGCTATTTTCAGCACTGTGTGTGTGTGTGTGTGTGTGTGTGTGTGTGTGTAAGTGTGAGCGTGTGTGTGTACATGTGCATGCGTGCGTGCGCGTGTGTGTGTGTGTGTGTGTGTGACTTCATATAATATGTTTTTATTCAAATTTCTTTGTAAAGTAAATGTAGGTATGTACGTACATACCTGTCAATGCAATGAGTATAAATCCTTTTTAATTGAGTATGTTGTCACTAGGGATAGTACTCACAAAGATTCTACTGCTCCATTTATTTCAGGTTGATAGAGAACTTGCAAGTGGGGAGTATTTCTTGAAGGAGAAGGAGAGGCAGGCTAGGAAGCAAGAAAGGAAGAAGGTACGTGTGCTGATTTGTGGATCCTCTTGATTGATTGATTGATTGATTGACTTGGTTGAGGTATCTTGAGAAACCTTTCTGAAAGTGTTCTCCTTGTTAGAATGTGTGTGCAATAGAGTGAAGATCAGAATTGTGTTCAACTTACACATCTTTGGAATGAACGGAATCCTTTAGTGTTTTTTAGGAGCATCTAAAAATGCAGTCTGTTCATTAACTGATATCTTGGACATTTCAGACCTTCAACCCTGTGGTTTGTCTTCAGTAGGGGAAAAATGTCCAAGATGTCAACTTTTGATCAAACTACCTCACTTGATGTTAATGTGTATGTATGTCGTGTACTGGAGTATTCAGCACACCTTCACTTGGATAATGCCAGTTTAAAGTACACTATAGGCTGTGTGTGTGCATGTGTGCGTGTGCCATGTACGTATATATGAATGTACGTATGCATACATATACGTATGTGTATTCCATAAATCGTATCAGTTGGAACAGAAGGAAGCCAGTGAGAGAAGGAAAGCTGAAAGAGCCAAAGTGTACATCCCACCAGAGGAGGATAAGCCTACGAAGGAAACAAAAGGTAAATATTTGCATGTACGTACATGCTACTAGAACAGTATGTACGTACACATACCCCTTGCTACTCCGGATACTTGTGGACTCGTACTGTAGTGAAAGGTTGTTAGGATTACCCTGGTGTGTTGTTACACATAATCACGAAGTGGCCTTCTACGTATGTTGGCTATTGGACAGTGTATAGGTAGTTCGTTTGTTTCCAACCAAATAATTCACAATAAACCATCACTAATGTTTCGACCACATGCTGTGGCCTTCATCAGTTGTTGCTATGTTGTACAGTTCAAGTTGTTTTAATGTGTTTCAGTGCCCTAGCAGGAATAAGCACAATATCTGTAGTCCTCATCAGAGGTCCTTGCTGGTTGACATGGTGTACATGAGCTATATGTGTAGCCAGTTATTACATAAAGGACTGAGTGTAGTGTGTGCATAATAGTTACAAACTGTAAGTATAGCAATTGTTGATGTATTGAGTTGATCTGTAGATAATAATTATTGATGCTGATATTGTCATGTTTACTTGTACATACATATGTACGTAAGTATACATTGTAAAACCAGTAACCATAATTCCAACCAAAATTGAATAAAATTTGATGGTTCGACTACTATACTGTATCCTTCATCAGAACATGCCTACGGTCCAACCTCCTTAGTATCATGAAGGGAGCATCATGCAAACCTTTACTTATCAGAGGTGCTTAGTATTGGCATTGGTTGACAACCAGCAGGTTTTTGTTAATCTGCCACAGTTTGTTCTTAAAAATATGGTGGGTTAACGAGTTTGGCAGATTGACTGGATATTCTTTAGCTGGTACTTGTATACTATGTTGCTACTAGGAAATTGTGGTAGATTAGGTTTGGAAGATAAAGTCGTGGCAGATCAACAAGAATTCACTGTACATGCATGAGCTATGGGACTGATCATGACTGAAGTGTACTTACTAAGTTAACTAATGTTTGTCCCTGCATAGTGTGTGTGTGTGTGTGTGTTTGACTTTGTGTGTTTGTGTGTGTGTCCCTGCATATATACATATCATAATAAAAAAATTATACTTATCCGTATCTGTATACGTATGTATATTATCTATAATATACTATATAATATCCTATGTATGTACGTATGTATATGGAGTATGTACAAACACAGCCTTTATCCTCCTGTACAGACACTGGGGATCAAGATAAGGTTGACATTGGAAAGTTTAAGAAGAAGATTGAACAGTCTAAGAAAGGAAAACAAAAACACAAAACCCGAACAAATAAATAAAGCAATAATGTTACAGTACTTGATGTCAAACTTGTTCTCGTACACTGTAATAGCCAGTTTACCAGCTACCCACATACATACATGCACACATGTTCACATACGTACACAATGAGAAACTGTACTACTACAACTGCTTGTACTAGCTACATGTAGTTGAAAGTGAATTTGCTCAGACACTGCGGTAAGCTGGCTATGACGGGACCATAGCCCTGGGAGTTCTCGTAGAGTTCGAAAACAGGAGCAGCCACCAGTTTGTAGTTACGAGGGACTGAAAACAGGGTCTTCTCCGGCAGTTCAACGATAAAGAGCTTCTTGTGCTCCTTTGGCCGGGTCACATGTGCAGGGAGGTACGGGTACTGAGGTGCTTCGAAGTTGGGTCTCCACCACTGAGCCACCACGTCTGTGACAAAGAGATCCATGGGTTTGTTGTCGGGATGACTGAGGGTCTCATTCACAACTCTCTTGACGCCATCCACCTCATCCTCACCCGGATTCAACTCGCCAGAAGGCAGTTTGAAAAACACAGTACCTACATACAAGTCAATGTACACACAAAGTATTAATACAGTATATACGTACATACATGTTTCAGAAAGTACAATGTGCAAAATGCGGAAACCTGTGATTACCAGTCACTGTATTTGTATACGTAGGTCACCTCTATATAACAGCCAGGTTACTGAGTCCCAAAAGAGGGTCTATAGTAATCATGAAGTGGCAGTCTAGGTTGGCTATTAGACATTAGCGAATGATTTATTCGATTCCAACCAACTGATTCCACAATAGATCACAATAAAACATCGCTGACGTTTCGGCCACGTGCTGTGGCCTTCCTCGGAGTACAAGCAGTTTTGCTTTAATTGCTTGTGAGTGAGTGATAAAACCAGCAGTAATATGGTCACATCTTAAGGTTCAGCACTCTCATGTACGTACGTATTTGAGCAAAGGTTAGTATAGTCAATATGCAATAGCCTTTGAATGAAACCTCTGTCGAGTACACAGCACACACACACACACACACACACACACACACACACACACACACACACACACACAGGGCATATTCCTGTTTACCTGATGCACTAGGTCCCAACTGTAAAAGGAGAATATGTGGCAATTTGTGTTGGTGAACTATAAGCACTCCTTCAACCGTCTTTCGCATTCCTAGCTGCTCAAATTCGTCCTTCATTCTCTGAAACCTCGCTTCTACGGTCTTATCTTTCTCATACATGGCATCTTTCGTTCCAAATGTGTAATTTTCCAAAGGAAACAAGTTCACCATACGCTCTCGAAAAGACATGTCGACAATAGCTGCCAATACTGTTATATTGTAGGTGGCCACAAATACACGAAATCGGGGAAGATCCTATTGATTAAAGATAGTAAATCACGGTTACGCCCACCACCTATTATACGGGTTCGTACCGATGTCCTCAGCAGGAAAATGCTAGCTTTGGATTACAGTCAGATCCTGCCTCTTTCCCCTGCCAACTTGGGGAAGGTCGCTTCAGCGGGGAAGAACCTGGATAGAGTTCAAGAGTTTAGCTCTGAGCTAACCAACCTCTGCGAAAAGCTGAACGTTGGCCTGGTGAGTTCTCTTCGTCTCACGGTCCGTCTTAAGGGTCCGCTATGATTAGTAGAAGACGTACTCTCACAGACGCGCGATCACCTTCTGGTTGCGTCCTTGAGATGTCCGACAGAGGATAAGCCTTATCTATTTCTGGTGAAGTTTGTATTTCGATGCCAGCAAATATCACTAACCAACATTTAGGGTACTAGCGGGACTGTTAAAGGGCGTCTTTAGCCACAGTTAGTGTTGAATCACGGACGCGTTTTCAACGGTGTTGGGTTCGCACTTTTGGAGGCAATGCTGGCGTAAAGAATTGTACCAATAGCTCCGTGTTGAGGGTGATTTTTGCTGTTCGACAATCTCAAATTTTCACACTCTAAACCTATCTTGAGCTCAATGGATAATCAAGGAAGGATAATTTTGGGAGAGGCCTTCATTCAGAAAAAATCACTGGAAGGGGAATCAAATTCAGGGGCAATATTGCATTTAATCAGAATGTTGATCGATAAATCTTTTCAACGGGCAAGATTTGAACCAGGGAGATCAACTTCTCTATTCTCCCAGATGAAGTCCTGTTGTGTAGACACACTGACTGTGTTCTATGTGTGCTAGTGTTGCCACGATACAGAGAAAGACTTGGTCACAATATGCTATCCGGTTTGTATCATGATAATATATTCTGTATGCCGCTATTGCATATGAATCAGACGCCGATTACTACAAGTACAGCACTGTAGACATATTACTGCTAACATGACTTTCTTAGCTGCTGGTCAGGTGTACAAATGAAAGACCAATTAGCTAGCACGTTTTAAAGTTCTGTAAAAGGTCCAAACAGCTGTAATTATGTAGCTGTGTTACGTACCTACTGCAGTTGATTAATTGACTTGTGACTACTGCATCAGTTACCCAAAGGTCAGAGGTCGTGCACTGGATGATGACATGTTTGGACACCTGCTATGGAAATCCTCCATATCGATACGTTGAGCACACTGTACAATTCTGTATAGTGAATTTCATATAATATGGCGATTATCGCATATCGTTTATTGTCATGGCACCACTAGCACTACATACGTATATGTACATGGATGTAACTTCACTATACTGCGTGTCTGTTTCCTTAAGGTTAACTTGAAAGAGGTTCTCTCCAGTCTTGGTGAAGTGTTGACCCGACCACCTTTGTTCAGTGAAGAGGAAAGGTGGTTTGGGGCCACCTGTGAGAAATGTGGAGACATGCTGAAGAGTGTGAGTAGCTGCAATAGTGCATACCTATGTGCACGAGTAGTCTTATGCTGCCTGGAATGCTTCACGTGGTTCCCTTTTCGGTATCCAAGTTAATACAATGGCAGAGCAAGGCTCTGGCAATGCGAGACTAGTGCACAAGTATATACTTTGTACAATCCTGCTTTCAACTGGTACCTGTTAACTGTATGCTGGTACCTTCAACTGATACCTGGTACCTGTTAAACGTACATTGGTTCCTTTAATTCACTAATTGATACCTGGTACCTGTTAAATGTACATTGGTTCCTTTAATTCACTAATTGATACCTGGTACCTGTTAAATGTACATTGGTTCCTTAACTGTACACTGGTTCTTTCAACTGGTACCTGTTAACTGTAAACTATGTATTCTCCAAGACACTCTCTTTAGTGGTACATACGAACATATGTGTCTCATTCTGTGCTCCCTAACCTTATAGACATCTGGTGTTTTTGATCAGCTGGCGGCCCAGCTAACAGAGGGTGTGTTCAATCCGCTGTGTGACAAAGTGAACAAAGAGATTGAGAGATTGCAGTCAGAAAGGATTGCCTATCAAACATCTCTACAAGGTATGTGGAATCTGATAGCCTAGTGTAGCAAGGATAAAGGTGTGTGTGTGTGTGTGTGTGTGTGTGTGTGTGTGTGTGTGTGTGTGTGTGTGTTTGTGTGTGTGTGTGTGTGTGTGTGCGTGTGTTGACATGGAATGTACCTGTAGATACATTTTATGTGTGCATCTATGTATTGTGTAATATGTGCTGTCTACACACATAATACGTACATATGTATGTGTAGTGCCCTTTATGTTCATCTTTAGAGCATGAGCAAGCCCTTGTTAGGTTCAGTCGAATGTCTAAGAAGAAAGAAACAGAAAAGACAAAGTTTGAAGGAGACGGAGACCTTTACATAGCAACCAAAATGTACAATAATGTACGTACGTACATGGCAACCAAGTAGTACACCAATGCTAGTGCATAGCAACCAAGTACAACGAAATAGTGTGCACATATTTGTTTTGATCACATTATGATGTTTACATGTACATGCACGTATGTATGTATGTATGTATTACAGTATTAGTATATCCTGCCTAGGTCTCCTGCTGCAGCGGATATACTAATACATACGTACATGCATGCATGTACATGTAAACATCACGTTTCACATATATGTGCACATTTTTGCCTTTGATACACCTACGCAAAAGGATACATGTATTAGTATGTATATCCTGCCAAGGTCCTCTGGTGGAGATATAAAGTGCTGAGTGATCATTGAGGGCTTTCTTTGTATCTCCTGGAGCACACATAGGCAGGATACAACTAACCTGTTTCCTGGTGTAGACAAATTTATATACTCATGGGCTCAAGATATAGTATAATGCACAATAAAAAGTGTTTGCTATTTTCCTGTCTGGTTCTTAAGCAATTTATCCTAACTATGAAAACTCTCACTACATCCCACTACCTCTTGTTACCTCTCACTACCTCTTGTTACCTCTCACTACCTCTCACTACCTCCCACTACCTCTTGTTACCTCTCACTACCTCTTGTTACCTCTCATTACCTCTCACTACCTCTCACTACCTCTTGTTACCTCTCACTACCTCTTGTTACCTCTCATTACCTCTCACTACCTCTTGTTACCTCTCACTACCTCTTGTTACCTCTCATTACCTCTCACTACCTCTCACTACCTCTCACTACCTTTCACTACCTCTTGTTACCTCTTGTTACCTCTCACTACCTCTCACTACCTCTCGCTACCTCTTACCCCATGTAGTCTGCTGTTGATTACTATTCAAGTTTGAACATTTTCCGCTACTCACATCTCAACAACCTCATTGACCCCATACTCAACCTCATTTCTGTACAGGTAGGCACAGATGTGCTGTATTGTACTAGTGTATTTGTATTTCATTGGTACCGAAATGTACAGGTATACACATATGTACATGTGTGTATTGCATGCACATATGTGTACGTAAGTGACATGCTGTACAAGTAGGTGCTGTACTGTACAGATAGATACTGTACTGTACAGATAGATACTGTACTGTACAGGCTCTGATACAGGAAACAGAATATCAAAAGATAGATTTCTCATTTTTGGTGCTAGCGAAAAGTGGAAATTAGTTGCAATTATAATTTTAAAGCTTTAAAGCTTACACTAAAAAAGTGACAACCCTAACATCGTACACATTTTGTTCTCTCACTCTTTCATTGTTTGGTTTGCTTCCTTGTTGGAAATGGGAGTACAAGACCACCCAGTTGAAGGTTTCAAAAGATTATCAAGTTATTAGATTATACGGAAGATTATTATCTTTTCAAACCACATTTTTTCAGTAAACGGTACACTGTGGATGTGAAAAATGTTCCAGTGCAGTCATTTGAACGACAGGGTACAGGCCCGGAGCAAGCAAAATTTCATTGGTCAGGCCGAAATACTGTCAAATGATTATAATTGTATATGAGGAAGTGGACTTGCATAGACCGATAGAATAACACAACAAATAACAATGTCATGTAATCTTACAATAATGAATTGCTACATTAATTTTAAATTGTAGCAAACAGAATATGAAATTTGAATACGATTATAGTGTAAGAATAGACATACGTAATACTGTCCTGATGACATGCATGCATGGGTTATGAAAATAATATTGTTAAGATGTACCACAATTTTTCAACCTGTGATCAGAATCCCCAACAAAGTCGTTAGCAATATCACTTGATTTGAGCATATCGGTAACAGCTTTGTGTACATGCAATGTCATGAGGTTTGTGGCTTTAGAATTTCTCATTCTGCTTGAATCCCATAATGCATACGTGGCAGTAAGCTACATCATTTGCTTCATCATAGTGGAAGAATGGCCACTGCTTGAACCAGGAGTGCTGGAAGGATCGCTGAACAGCATTCTTCAGGCCATATGATCGTTTTGGGAACTTGAAATTCGAGCGGGGCTGGTGGGGAGAACGTGACACTTCAGGAATTTCTGAAATACCACTCGCAGAGATAGAGGAAGCCATTAATCAACAGATATGTAAACGAATACCAGTCAAAGTAACAAACAAAGCCACAAAAACCACGCATATAAGCACGTTTTTCCTCCGATCTGCCTATCAATCACTCTCCCACCAGGATACACGTAGGGTTACACGTGCATGTACTGCAGTCACTGAACAGCTACTTGGAGGATTTCTTCTTTTTTCCGAATAACTACATACTTTGATGAATACATACGTACAAAGCCTGGCTTGAACCAAGGGTCATAATTGGAATTCGTTCTCAATTATTTATTTACATGAATTTTAGATCGAGGTCCTTCTGCACGAGTTGTATTCACTTACATTACCTTTGTACTTTATTAGGCTACTTCATTCTCCAACATCCAATCATGCTTTAGTGGACTAAATAGAGTTATATCGCATGCCAGAATACAGCAAAAAAGGTGTGTGTGTGTGTGTGTGTGTGTGTGTGTGTGTGTGTGTGTGTGTGTGTGTGTGTGTGTGTGTGTGTTTGTGTGTGTGTGTGTGTGTGTGTGTGTGTGTGTGTGTGTGTGTGTTTGTGTGTGTGTGTGTGTGTGTGTGTGTGTGTGTGTGTGTGTGTGTGCGTGTGTGTGTGTATGTGTGTTTTTGTGTGTGTGTGTGTGTGTGTGTGTGTGTGTGTGTGTGTGTGTGTGTGTGTGTGTGTGTGTGTGCATTTGTGTGTACGTGTGCAGGCAATAGTCACATCACAGGCAATAATAGTTACCTGAAATGGAGAGAAAGACTATGTACATACGTATATGCATACGTATGTCTATACACATGTATGTACATAAAAACTAACCCATAGACAAGTACACATTTAAGTGTACATTAGTACCGTACATACACAGCACATCAATACATGAATACAACACGCGTGCACACACACACACACACACACACACGCACGCACGCACACACACACACACACACACACACACACACACCATGTCTTGTGTTCTTCATGTCTCAGATTACTCAATTCATGTGACACTGTGAGAGTCACTGTTGATAGACAGAGCAAGAGGAGATTGAGAGAGTTCCCTTTATACTACACTCCTGACCCCAACCCCAGAGGTCAGCAGTCTGTACACACACACACACACACACACACACACACACACACACACACACACACACACACACACACACACACACACACACACACACACACACACACACACACACACACACACACACACACACACACCTCTCTATAACAGCTAGATCCCAGTCCCAAGTGGGCTAATAGTGTACAGTTCAACCTGCATATACGTACAGGCCGCCTCTCTACAACAGCCACTTTTCAGATTCCAAGTGTGACCACTGTAGACAGGGTCCACTGTAAAACAGCAATGAGCTCAACCATTTGCTTCAGTACTGCAGAGGAAATTGTCCTGATGTGCGCAGCTTGTTCCTGGTTGTAACAAATATCTTGCCCTGGAATCTGCAGCTTGTAGTAGTAGGAGGGTTTAATTGTACGTGACTACGGAGTTATGAGCCAAACTTACACTAAATTTACACCATTTGGTGTTAGCTACACGTATTCATGTACTTTGCATCTAGCTGTGTACATAGCATGGTGACCTTAGTGTGGAGGCAGGTCTTTTAGGTTGTTTACATACATACATACCTTACATTGCATCCATGATTCCCTTCAACAGATCCATTTCATGACTTTTTACCCATTGACCAGAAGATGGCGAGGAAATGTGGATACCTCTTCATTAGAAGGTGTGAGACTATATCCCATCAGAAATAGAGTAACCTCCTTGTCACTGTGCACAAGGTTGGGTATGTACCTATGTACGTACATAATACCGTATAGTGGGAAATTTTCACCGGTCCAAAATCTCACGAAATGCATCTTGGCCTAACATTCACGGTTCATATTTTCGCGAGGTTGCAATCAAAACAAGTATTGTGCAATGTTAAATTGTCAATTCACGGTTGTAATTGTTTGCGCCTTCAGTCAAATTGCAAAAAATGCAAAAATTGCAACCTTGCAAAAACTTCCCGCTATATGGTATTACACAAGCAGACTTGTTTCTGAGTGCAAGGTGCATGTGTGAGCCACTTCATGATGACAGGACATGATGTCAACAAAGAATTGTAATGGTAGAGGGTTTTGACCACAACATAAGATGTTGTGTACCAGAGGAAGACCTTAGGGGTTGGAGTATGTACAACTGCAATTACTTCATGGTCATGGTAGGGTATGGCATTATGTAATTCTACTGCTATGATTAATCAGTTGTTTGTTCTCCACAACTAAGTGCATGTTAGACTTTTAACTCCATATGTGAGTAGGCCAAGGGACTGTGGCTGAGGATTTACTGTGTGGTCCTCTGGTCTCTACTGTGTGGTCCTATGGTCTTCACTGTGTGGTCCTATGGTCTCTACTGTGTGGTCCTCTGGTCTTTACTGTGTGGTCCTCTGGTCTCTACTGTGTGGTCCTCTGGTCTTCACTGTGTGGTCCTCTGGTCTCTACTGTGTGGTCCTCTGGTCTTCACTGTGTGGTCCTCTGGTCTTCACTGTGTGGTCCTCTGGTCTCTACTGTGTGGTCCTCTGGTCTAAATTTCTTCTCCTTCTTTGTTGTACATACATAGCCAGAAACCTGGAGTAAAGTGGGATTTGAAGTTCATGTCCACTGAGAAGGGACAGTTGGTAATGTACACTAATCATAAGGAGGTGAGTGTACATGTGTGCTATGGATCTTTCACATGGTATGGTGTACAGTATGTGTGTCCTGGTATGGTGTACAGTACATATGTGTGTCCTGGTATGGTGTACAGTACATATGTGTGTCCTGATATGATGTACAGTATGTGTGTCCTGGTAGGGTGTACAGTGTGTGTGTCCTGGTATAGTGTACAGTACATAAGTGTGTCCTGGTATGGTGTACAGTATATGTGTGTCCTGGTATGGTGTATGCACATGTTCTCCCTGCATACTTCACTGTACGTACATGTTTCGCGTACACATACTGTCTCTATGTACATATAACCAGATACTGTGTATGTGTGTGCTGGTATGAGGTACATAAGTATGTGGTGAATGACATCATAGAGGATCGTTACTATGGTTAATACATATCATCCTTAGTATGGTTTATGTACTTGTGTATGTAATACATATATCCTTGGTACGTATGGTGTGTGTACTTATGTACGTACGTATATACGTATGTACGTATGTAATACATGTATCCTTGGTATGGTGTATGACTGATGATTATTGTATTTGTAGCCTCCTGAGGTGGTGACCCCTCTATCACATGTCAGTGTATCGAGCGTGGATGTCGATGATAGGAGATATGTGTTTGAAGTGACCAACGCGTCCAAGTCTGTATTTCTACAAGCAATTAGTGATCGAGAATGCGATGAGGTCTGTATGGTGTGTGTGTGTGTGTGTGTGTGTGTGTGTGTGTGTGTGTGTGTGTGTGTGTGTGTTGTGTGTGTGTGTTGTGTGTGTGTGTGTGTGTGTGTGTGTGTGTGTGTGTGTGTGTGTTGTGTGTGTGTGTTGTGTGTGTGTGTGTGTGTGTGTGTGTGTGTGTGTGTGTGTGTGTGTGTGTGTGTGTGTGTGGTGTATCACAACATGTGTACTTACAGTATTAGAGGTGTGTGTACGCACCAATAGAGCTTTATCGGTGAATATGTCCTCTCCCTACAGTGGATGACTACCATACGGAATCTCTCTCAGCTAGTTGACGATACTGTTGACACCAGGGCTAAAAAGAACAGAGACTCTATCGTGCAGGAGAGGGAGAGCATCCGGATGTGGATAAGCAAGGAGCTTGGAAGCATGAAGTCAAAGAGTGACACGTCTCGAGGTGAATTCAATCAATCAACATTGCACTCTCCATCAAAATTTTACCACTCTTGTGTCACTTTCCCCTCCCAATACTAATGTTGGGAAAAAATATTTGTTGTGAGGTAGCAAAATTGGTGTCAGGTTGAGGGAGGGTGAAATTGTGTGCAGACTACATGAGACAAATGAACATGATCCCATAGTTGATCAAATTCCTGTCCTCAGAATGAGCTGTGAAATATGTCATATTCAGCCCTAATATAACCCCTCCCTGACCTGTTATGACCACTCAAAACAAAAAAAAAACTATGTGTCATCAAACTAGGTGTTTAGATGTGACTTTTTATGTACTATCTCTTTCTCTCACACTCTCTCTCTGTCTCTCCTCCTCTCAGATAGGATACCCCAACACACCTTCTCTGCTCGCTATCTAGGATCTGCAACAATGGAGGTAGGGGGCAGTCGTCATGCTTCTCTTGTTGCAGCCTTGAAGAAGACCGTCGCAGAACAAAGCCATGGATTGCTAGTGCGTGAGAAGATGACAATAGTTATCAGAGCGGACAGCATCAAGTGAGCATCACATGCTCAAGACCCTTTTGGGACTTTGTAACCTGGGTGTTATAGAGAGGGGACCTATACGTATACTCTAGTTGAATTGTACACTATGGAGCCTTTTTGAAGTTAGTAACCTGGGTGTTATAGAGAGGTGACCTGTACATATACTCTAGTTGAATTGTACACTATGGAGCCTTTTTGAAGTTAGTAACCTGGGTGTTATAGAGAGGGGACCTACCACGAATTTGACCATTACACCAGGCTTCAAGAAAGAGGAAAAAACAGTTTCCTTGAGTGTGAAGCACCATTGAGATGCTGTCTAATGTCCATGCTTCAGGAATTGTGCCTTGAAAAGAGAGAAGGATGTCCAATACTGTATCAAAGTATTTCATCCTGAAGGAAAATTAAATTTTATTTTCCTGTGTCACTGAACACTTTCTTTACATGATATTCATGCAATACTGCAGTATATAGTACGTACTGCACGACTATATGCATTTGGGCATGTAAGGAAGTAGTCTGGTCTACTATGACTGTCTTCCCCAGCCCCCGGGGTGAGGGGAAGGAGAGACAGTCCAGCTATAATAGGGATTAATTTACACCCAATAACGTCAACTACGTACGTAGGTTCAATGAGCAACATGTACGCTTCAAAGTGAGGGTATTTTGTTAAAATAGTTTGAATTGGTTTGAAGGAGAGACAGTCCAGCTATAATAGGGATTAATTTACACCCAATAACGTCAACTACGTACGTAGGTTCAATGAGCAACATGTACGCTTCAAAGTGAGGGTATTTTGTTAAAATATTTTGAATTGGTTTGAAGGATAGACAGTCCAGCTATAATAGGGATTAATTTACACCCAATAACGTCAACTACGTACGTACGTAGGTTCAATGAGCAACATGTACGCTTCAAAGTGAGGGTATTTTGTTAAAATATTTTGAATTGGTTTCATTTCTTTCATTTAATGTAATGGACGTTCTAATAGAATTGACAGAGTTTTTATTTAAGTAGTGGTATATTCACTCATATGAAGTAGTCAACACATGGCTTCTAGGGTTACATGATACTGCTCAGCCCCTCATAGCATTTTATGTACACACACGCACACACGCACGCACGCACGCACGCACACACACACACACACACACACACACTTCTCAGTCCCTAGCCCATACACACTAAGTCAGCCAGTGGAAGGTACAGTGCAACCTGTGTATAGTGATTAATGTATTGACAGGCCACCTCTATAACAACCAGGTTACTGAGTCCTAAAAAGGTCTGTAGTGTACAATTTGACCTGCTTACACAGGCCACCTCTG
Organism: Chondrilla cf. caribensis; assembly: GCA_964020155.1. Classification (NCBI taxonomy): domain Eukaryota; kingdom Metazoa; phylum Porifera; class Demospongiae; order Chondrillida; family Chondrillidae; genus Chondrilla; species Chondrilla cf. caribensis. Next base: position 1,553,507 of record OZ026555.1, on the reverse strand, counting down.
TATAACAGCCACTTTTGATCCCAAGGCTGACCACGATAGGCAGGTTCCACCTTACAGTACCTCTGATTAGTTTTGGTGTACCCTTCACGTTGTACTTAATAAACCACTTGGACTGTTTTATTGCTGTCCTTTGATGGCAGTCTCCATTCTGCATTCCTTCCATATGCTGTGCTGACAACATTTTTTGTCAACTTATTCACTTGTAACTTCCATTCCACAGGTGTTATGATGCCGTTGGTAAGGACTTTTTTACTCTTCCGTGGAGAAAACTGGCCTACTGTGGATATGTTATAGATAATGACAAGTGAGTGACAGCATTGTGTAAACTTCTTGCAGACATCTCTATCGTGTATGGTTTTGTGATTGCCTGTAAAGCCAATCCTCTTGTATCAGAAGTGTAGCAGTGAAGTCTGGTCATATGTAGAGTGTGCACGTGTACATGTGTATGTATGGGGAAAGTGGGTTTACTACAACACGTCTATGTGTAGCTTGTGGTGTGTAGGTGCACGTGTGTAGCTGGGAGGAGTGGGTGTGCGTGTGTAGCTGGGAGGAGTAGGTGTACGTGTGTAGCTGGGAGGAGTAGGTGTACGTGTGTAGCTGGGAGGAGTGGGTGTACGTGTGTAGCTGGGAGGAGTAGGTGTACGTGTGTAGCTTGGAGGGGTAGGTGTACGTGTGTAGCTGGGAGGAGTAGTTGTATGTGTGTAGCTGGGAGGAGTAGGTGTACGTGTGTAGCTGGGAGGAGTGGGTGTACTTCTGTAGCTTGGAGGAGTGGGTGTACGTGTGTAGCTGGGAGGAGTGGGTGTACGTGTGTAGCTTGGAGGAGTGGGTGTACGTGTGTAGCTGGGAGCAGTGGGTGTACGTGTGTAGCTGGGAGGAGTGGGTGTACGTGTGTAGCTTGGAGGAGTGGGTGTACATGTGTAGCTGGGAGGAGTGGGTGTACGTGTGTAGCTGGGAGGAGTGGGTGTACGTGTGTAGCTTGGAGGAGTGGGTGTACGTGTGTAGCTGGGAGGAGTGGGTGTACGTGTGTAGCTGGGAGGAGTGGGTGTACGTGTGTAGCTGGGAGGAGTGGGTGTACGTGTGTAGCTGGGAGGAGTGGGTGTACGTGTGTAGCAGGGAGGAGTGGGTGTACGTGTGTAGCTGGGAGGAGTGGGTGTACGTGTGTAGCAGGGAGGAGTGGGTGTACATGTCTTGTGTTTAATTTGTAGTCTTATTTTTGGTTTATTGCAGGTTGTTTGGATTTGTTTTTCCAGCCGATGATAAAAATAAAGACGTTTGTCTCATGTTTGAAGCAGAGACTTCAGGAAAGGCTGTGAGTCATGTACACGAACTGTGTGTGGGAGGACTGTGTGTGGGAGGAATGTGTGTGGGAGGACTGTTACATGTGTATGCATACTGTGGTGTAGCCATGATCAGCTTCTCGCTGCTGTGTTTAGATGATTTGTTCAATCCATAGATATGGGCAGCTTGCCAGAAAACAATAAAACTAGCTCACAAGAAAAGTGTGAGTGCAGAATATTAAGTAGGGAGTGTACGGTTCTAGAATGTGTTGATGTTGTACCATTGGTTGGTATTCAAAGGAACAACTATGTATAATTGTACTAGACCGTAATTCCATTCTTTTATTCGAATACACATCATGCTCCAACTTGTAGTCTCTTTGTGACTGTCATGTATTGCTAATTAGACAGTCCAATGTATGTATATCTGGAATGCTATTGTTTCATAACGGGTAGTGACTTGTATTAGTATTAATGCATGTCTAACAGATGACAAGTATTCGTCCCTAACTAAAACCTTCCCATACACCTGTCTCCCTTCAAATCGCAGTGTTGAACTATTTTAATGTTGTTGTTGTTGTTGTTGTTGACAATGTAGGAGAGAAATAAAGAGAAAGCTGTCAGCTCCAAACGTACATCAGCTAACGGTGGCATGGGGAGTTCCCCTAGTAATTCTCAAACAACACTCAAGAGATCTGATTCTACACAGTCCATACTAAGTGATATAAGTGATGACATGAATTAATGGAAAGTAATATTAATATAATATATATAATATTATATATTCTCATTTTTGGACATGTATAAATCCTGTTTTATTATAATAATATTATTATTATTCAGAGCTATAAAATAATTTGTACATGTTATACTTACTATTGAAAAGTATGTATTAGTATTGTGTGCATGATTGACCTTATGAAGCCAGACAATGGAGTGAGAATTTTAATTTGTGGTCAATTGTTTTGATTAGCGATATGGGCGCTTAGTGGCACACTTGCGGTCACAAGTGTGCAGTATCGTGGAAGCAAATGCACTGTTCTGCAGCCCCATTGACCTTCCATTAACCATACAACAATGGTATGCATATGGTTAATGGGAGGCCTAGGATCAGAGGGAAAACGGTGCATTTGCTCCCAATACTGTAACAATCAATCAATCATTAGATTGTCACATGCACATCAGCACTAAGGCAAAACGGCCGGCACAGGCACAAAACAGCACATCAAAAAGTACATGATATATAGATAATGGTACAATCTTACATAATCATCTCGCCTAATCAAAACTAAATAGTCAGTTCAGCAAGTGACAAACAATCAGGAGGTCTTGCTTCATTACTCAAACCAAGCAGTCCATATCTTCACAATGTTCTTCAAAATTGATAGATGCTGGCAACCCTTATTCAAAACTAAAGCCAACTTATCATCATCACACAGATTGTCAAAATTGTTGGCAATGTGCCTCATGGATAGTAAGAGGGTAACTATGACTGCACAGTGTACACATGCACATCGACTTAGCTCCCATCACTAATCATGGACAACCCACCACAATTTAAAATTCTCACTCCATTGTCTGGCTTCATTACATCAACGTTGGTTATATACGTTGGTTAGATTACGGGCACCTGTCAGACTTTATTAGCCCGTGGATAGATTTACCATATATAGGCAGACTATGTTGTTATTCCCAATATCGACAATACACTAGTAATATTAATAGCCGCTGTTTTTTATTCAACAAAATTATGTCCTCCTGCTTTATCTTTAATTCTATGTTTGGTAAAATACGACAAATTATTACATCCGTTCTTTATATTGGCTATCAGTCCTTCCCCCACAAATAACAACTTCAGCGTACAGTGATGACATCAATTAAGAAATCTTTGAACCAGATTCTGGGTCAGGATCATCCAATTATCCGATAATAGTCACATGCATGGCTAGACCATCTCCTGCTAACGCCCACGTAGGGCGTATACATGGATGGGCTAGCTAGGTAGACTAACTTCAATAGCATATTGAAAACACACACCATATACTTATTCAAAATGGAGCAATTTTGCACCTGTATAATATATTATATCCATGAGCCTGAGGCCATGCAAACCTACACTGTTTGTAACTTATATACAAGTATGTATATGGATCCATTATGGGATTGTTACTCCATTAATTTAAATGTTAAGCAACAAACTTCAAATGAAATGTTGAAAAGTGTTAAATTAATGACAAAATATTGTAATAAAGGATATATCCAATGATAATACCATATAATTACATACACAATGACAGTAATTTACAGCAAAACATTGAATGTCCAACAACTAATTATCATGCATGTACATTAATACATTCCTATCGTAATAATAATAATGATATATAACAATAATCATATCATACAAATCAGAAAAAAACTTTTACATAGTAAACATTTAACACAACTAATTATCTGTTGACACCTGGAATATTCCATAAAAAATTATATAGAGGTAATGATGAAACCAACGAGACCTTGGAATGTAAGAACTATTACAATGCTCATGTAGTGCAGTAATCACTGGATGTCCAATTGCTAATTGACTTGAAGTCTGTCCACACCGTAGATGCTCTTAATATTGGTTGTGTAATCCTTGGAAAAACCACCACGTTCCATATCTTTCATCTTGGATATCACCTTGCACCAATTGTACTTGAGAACTCTTTCCCTACGTTTATTCTCCTCTACCATTTTCTCATGAATAGTACTGAAATTCATATTATCCAAAATTTCTTCCAACTGGTCGTAGCTGTCAAAGTAGGTGATGTGAGGCCACTCATAAAAGTCCGAAAACTGCACCCAGTAGTACTCGGCTTCTGGATCGACTGATGCTTGCTTGTCAGGGCTGTAAGGGTGTAGACTGGTTGGATGACGTTCACCCACTTCTGGAAAGGTTTTGCAGTAATATGAACCACGTGCTGTTCTATCAAGTCCAAAACCATCAAGTACATCTCGAATGAACGCAATTGAAGGGAAAATCATGGGAATAGACAGCGAATAGATTTCAGTGATCTTGTATGTCATCACAGCATAAGGTATGAATATAACAGCCCGATGTTTGGCCAGGTCCGAAAAAGTCCAGTGCGGGTACAGTTGATAGGCATCCACTATCTCATACTTCTTTACTATTTCGTTCATATCTTTTGCGAGGTTCGGTCGATGAGCAACATTGTCGTCTCTAACACCAAACACGATAATCGATTCCTTTGTAGGAGAGTAGGGGTTGCCTGCAGTGTAAAAACCACTGTAGCTATAAAGTGGCAGGGCACTCAATCCAGTGTAATAGTGAAGATATTCCACATCATACTTACTCTCAGCGCCAAGCACAAGTCTACCCATAGAAGACAGTTTGTATAGATGTTCATTAAGCCTATCGTGTTCTGCTTGAGAGCACCTGTGTAAGTCATAGCGATGAGCAGGAACCAACACTATGGTTTTGTTAAAAGGCATCCAAACCTCACAAAGTGAGGATGGGAAGGTGCACAGAAAAGCATCCACACTGGTAAATTTCTCATCATTCTTGTAAAACTCAAAAATGTCACGGATCATGCTTTCGGGGATTGATCGAGGGTTCCAGCCGTAGCTATAGTCGAAACTGGTGAGAGCTGGAGAAACTCTATCATACAACGTAATTCCCTTCATGTCATAAAAGTGTGGATTGTTTTTGGGGACAATTTCACTATCAACAATGATGACAGACTGTCCAATGGTTGATAAGGCAGATGACATGTCAATACGGCAACCCGGATGTCGATCAGGTGTCAAAAATGTTAAAGAAGGAATATATTTGCATGTAGCATCAACTGTTCGTTCGTCCACATCTTTGTCCGCAGACAGATCAAATGCTGAGTGATTCAATGGTGGAGGGAATGTGGGGACGGACACGCCATCGAGCTTTTCCTTCACAGCAGGGAACTTGTAACCAACATCAACGAGAAACTGAAGCCAGCGCTGAACCAACATTACATCTTCTTTTTCAATATACTCTCTCTCATACAATGCTATCCAGAGTTCTTCTGTTCTCTCAACAATAGTGGCCCCGCGACCCTTCCACTGACCAAGGAACATAATCAGCTGTTTGCTCTTCATGTATAAATCATTTTCGCCCTCCAAATCTTTGACGTAACTATGACCATTACGATCTTGAACAACCAGTGGACGAGACGCAAATCCAATTTTGGCACCAATGTCCCAGAAAAGACGTTGAGCAAAATAACTACGCCAGATGTCACTCACTCGACCATTAACTGTGACTGGTAAAAATAAACCGAAGAAACCTGACGAGAAATGCAGTGTTGCTTGCGCATTGTAGGGAGTAAACACGCCGGTGGGTACGATCAAAGGTCTATGTTCTTTGCTTCTAAGGAACCAGAATGGAATAGGTTGCGTGAATCGAAATACAGCATCAACATCCGGTTGGTATTCTGCTAGCGACTGGAGGACGGCAATGTCTGAACAGCCCACACTGACGTCTTTGAGAGTAGTGTTGAAACTTTCAGCTACTTTAATGTCGTCCAACGGTATACCACGAGGCCATGAAGGTAAGGTTGGTGCCCCTAGCTTAGGGTAAGGATTGTATGTCGGCCAATTATGTTCTTTGGGAAGAAGAGCCTCCATGCGACCATTGATACAGTTGTGTTCACCAGGAATGGATGCATCGAGGGAAGGTGCACCAGGAGGAGCCGCACCTCTCAACCAAAATTTCAGCAGATTATCGTCGTCAAAGTCCCAAATGATCTCGGCACCATGCAGGATGGCATACAAGAAACCAACATTCTTACGTCCGAAGTGGTTCCAAGGGAGAGCGTCTATAAAGGGGATCTTCATGGCCTCTTGTTCCTCGGGAGTTAGGTAGACTACTGCATCGTTTCCTCGCCCTGGGAACCAGCCGGGATTGTACTCCTTAACACTCTTCTTGTCGGCGATAACAACCAAGCACCATCCTTCGAGACGTACTTGGCGTCTCACGGCTTCGGAAGGTTCGAATATCGTCGTGACCACCGCCCATCTTTTACAAAAAGGGCCATTTTCGCTGCTTTTCGAAGACTTAGGGTGATCCCTTTGCTTGAATGACTCGAATGTTCTGTTTTCAGTAAATCTGCGGGTCACTTTACCAGAAAAAGCGTGTCCGGTGATTTGACTTTCCCTGTCAGAATATTGTACTGGAGAAGAGAAAAAACCGTCGTAGAGTTCTGGACAAGACATTCTCTGCCCGTGGGGGACGTTTGCCTGGAAATATTTGTAGATAGCCGAGGTTGATGACAGATTTTGGTAGGACGAAATGACCGATATGAGGAATACGATAAAAACCGCTAAAAGAAGATACTTCTTGTTTCTCATAACGCATCCCCGGATCATTCTTGACCTGGGCATGCTCAACACAACTACGCGATCAGAGAACCTTGCACAACTAAATAAAGTGGGAACTAACAATACTAACCCGCGTGGATAATCCAAGTTGAATATCGATCTCCACGCACTGGATACTAGTTAGTCTGGCGCGCTAGACCTCTTCCTCTCTCTCTACCGCGCCCACACGCGGTAGAGAGAGAGGAAGAGGTCTAGCAACTATTGTCAATTTCACACCTCGGCTCGACCAATGAAATCGCCGGCAACTGAAATGACACCGCCAGTAATTGGCACTAGCCGCTCCGCTGGCGTTTAAAGAATATGCGTGTGGAAGGGTGTGTAGACGACGTCTGGCCTCGGAGTTACCTTCTTGCTGGCTGGAGAGATCCCAGTACCTCTGAAAGTGGGAGACAGTATCCGCTTCCTACGCTGCCAGCGCTGGACGTGCTGATTGACGAGCTGTACAATTTTGCTTCTCGTAGCAGCCATCTCTGTCTCCAGCCTCTCCACTTTCGCAGCCTGATTACTGCAACGCTCGAAAGACGCTATGATTATAGCGTTGCCTGGCAGTTTCAGAGAAATCTGGCTGATTTCGTTCAGCTTTCGCCCGAGAACGGTGAGTGCGAGCATAGATACTCTATATGTAGTATAGAGTATCTATGGTGCGAGCGCCTCAGAGACCTTTCTCCTTGCCTTGCGCGGAACGTCAGCGGCAGCGCAGACGCACATGTTGTTTCTAAGTGACTAGCCTCTAATCCCTGCGCCATCCGTGTTGTATCCCTTCCTCGAAGTCGTTCCAGCGCCCAAAATACAACTCGCACCTTCGTCCGTACGCAGCGTTGCTTATAAACGCCCTCGGCGATAATTGCGCAAGGTGTGAAATTGACAATAGTTGCTAGACCTTAACACCCTGACTTCCTACGTTACCTATTTACATGGGAACCAGTTTAACCCTCTGTAAGGTTGCAACCTACTCAAGCACTCACCAGGGATCTCAACGAGAACCCCTTCTTGGACTTAAGGGGGTGCCGACTCGCTCCCCCAACTGCGTGCCACCCCTAAACCATGAGACCTGGGCATATTTAATGCTCAATCTACTTATATAACCAAATATCCTACTTAACTTTGCCCTGGGGGATCAAGTTGAGCCCAAGACCCCCGAAGGGGGTTCCCCCAGGTGAGAAGAAAGATTTGTTTCGATGGAACTAAACTATTTCACTCCATTCTTATTCACATGTCCTCCTATACGATTATTAGGCACCCCGTATGTGAGGTGGCCCTGAAGCGCGTGGAACTTGTTCCCCATAGAATTATGTTGAAGCTATCCCCGTCCCTCCGTTCCCTATGTTCCCCGGTGAACCGCGGCGGTCGGTTACGCCATCCACTCCGGAAGTCGGCGTTAACTTCATCTAACTTCCTTAAATTCCATCTATTTCTCATTTTCGCCCCCGCGCGATAATGAGAAATTGGGTCTAGCGAGCCAGACTAGATACTAGTCTGACGGCGACTCTCGAATTTATATGGATTGTTAAGGCTAATGATTACATAATAATTTTAGTTTGGCCGTGCCATGCTCGTTTTATTTCTCGAGGAGGCGCTTATTTTATTTTATTTTATATTTCTCTTGATCAAGGCACAGCTGCCGAATTGAGACGAAATATTGCTTATTCTACTGGTTGAGCGAATAAAAGGAGGGAAAGGTCCTCCAGCGTGAGTATTACTGGGGGACAAAGAGAAAATATACAAATTACGCAAAAACTCTTCGACCTTGGTCCAGAACCACTTTCTCTACTTTGCAGTGAGGCATAATGGTTGTCATTGAATAATGATCCGCTTTTTGAAGTACTTTACGTACATTTTACGGGTTCATTCTGTGATTTTAAAAATCTACGCACGGGTGGCCTTGTACGCAAAAACTTTCCGTATATATAACCATTCGAATCACGAGATTATTAATATATAATATAATAATATATAAAACTTTCCGTATAACCATTCAATTTACGTATTACTTTGGATATCAGTGGTAGAACATGCAATACAATGTACATAGAATGGTAGCAACGAAAGTACTACTCCGAACCATTAAAGGCTTTTCCGTATACCTTTTCGAAGGTAACGCACCGGACGGAATCACCTCTTCTGCCTAAAACTTGCTATGATATTATTGCGGTTGATAAGAATTAATTCATAACAATGAATAAAAGTATACCACGGCTTCCGCTCCTTCGATCATCGTTTCTAGTTTACACAACAGATTATGAATATTATTATCACCCCGGTGACCAGCACAAATTAGAGTTCGCCCATTGTTCTCAAAATAGAACGATAGAACGAGCATGGTATGGGGCGTTTACATGAGTCACCGATCCCGAGTATAAGGCCGAGTATCATGTCTCGTTATGTGCAGACATCCCTCCCAATGAATATTATTAAAATCTGTATGAATATCATTAATTATCCATACTATGAATTTCATTATATTATACAACCACTGGTATTCATTGGTAACCATTCAAAGTGTTTCAAAGATTGCATTTTGAAGCCTGTGTAATATTGAGACAGATCCCATTTCTTTCAAGCCTGAATTGTTATTTCCAAAATATCCAAATTTGCATCTAAACCTTTAAAGACAATATAATAATAGCAGTATGTGAAAACCTTAAGTACTGCATTTATAGGATGCACGACAACATCCTATATGGACTCTCTTGTGTGTTACATATACACGCTGATCATAAGGGTTGATTGCTATATAGTATTATCATGAATGCCCAGTATGTGGGCATCCATGGAGGAGGTGCGTCTGCGAGGATGAATGCTAAAGCAAGGCAAATATTCATGTCCTGGTCACCAAGGGGAGTCTGTTGTGTTGTGTTCTCAGTTGGTGCGGTGTCAGTTCGCATATAGCCAGTCACAAAGATGAATTTTCAACAGGTCTGTACAGTTATGATTGAGTCTTGAAGCTGAGTCAATAGATCCTATATAGCTTCCCTTATACCCTGACATGTCTCTGTCTGTTAGGATGGCTAAGTCCACGAGGGAACACACTATGTAGGTTTCATGCACTTTTCTTATTTATAACTGTTGGCACAAATACACACTGTATTTTGATAATGACACTATTTCCATGCATTACGGCATTCCAAGTACACATGTGATGGTCTCCATCATGTAGGCTTCAATTCCATCCTTCTCTCAATTTTATATGGTCACACGTGAGTGTTGATGTTAGTGGTGTACCTCACACATGCAAACCTATGCTACCATACCCATGGGAGAGAGTGCTATTGTATCTTGTGTATTTGGTGTACAGTCAGTGCTATGTACACTAATCTCAGAACACGTGACCATGTAGTCTCTGAGAATGGAATTTGCACTTAATTTCTACTCAAAGACAGAGACATGTCAGGGTATAAGGGAAGCTATATAGGATCTATTGACTCAGCTTCAAGACTCAATCATAACTGTACAGACCTGTTGAAAATTCATCTTCATGACTGGCTATATGCGAACTGACACCGCACCAACTGAGAACACAACACAACAGACTCCTCTTGCTGACCAGAACATGAATATTTGCCTTGCTTTAGCATTCATCCTCCCATACGCACCTCCTCCATGGATGCCCACATACGTACTTGGCATTCATGACAATGCTAGCAATCAACCCTCATGATCAGCGTGTATATGTACACAAGAGAGTCCGTATAGGATGTTCTCGTGCACTCTATAAATGCAGTACTTAAGGTTTTGACATGCAGCTATTATCATAATGAAAATGTTCTTTAAAGGGTTAAATACAAATTTGGATATTTTGGAAATAACAATTCAGGCTTGAAAAGAGTGGAATCTGCATCAACATTACACAGGCTTCAAAATGCGATCTTTGAAATACTTTAAATGGCTACCAATGAATACCAGTGGTTGTATTAACTTACACAATGTCATGTTAAATAATAAGTATATAATGAAATTCATAGTATGGATAATTAAATGATATTCATACAGATTTTAATAATATTCATTGGGAGGGATGTCTGTACATAACGAGACGTCCAGTATCTATGGTCTGGGCTACGTCAGACTAAAACTGGATACTAGCTTATTAAGCAAGGTAATTGTTTCCAGCTACGTCTCATTATGTGTAGACATCCCTCCCAATGAATATCATTAAATCCCATATGAATATCATTAATTGGTGAAACACTAAACACAATATTGGTGATGAATGTTAGTATGGAGAATAAATTTTACATAAGTGAAGCTACTACTGTATAACATTATACTCATTGCATTCAATGAAGTTAATGCAGATACATTGGATGCTTATAATATGGTAATTGAACATACACATATGATACTGTGTTCATGTCACACTGTAAAAACAGTGGTGGGCTATACCCACCAAAATTGGTGGGAAGCGTCTCCCACCAGTGGTGGGTTCAGCTTTCCACCAAAAATGGTGGGTATAGCCCACCAACTTTGGTGGTAACCCATAAAGTGGGAGTGTCAGCATTAATGAATATGTTTATCATTTTATGAATATAATTATGTGGGTTCCATGTGATCTGTGGAACTATGATAATAATATTCATAGAATGGTAACCATGACAATGGCAAAACACAACAGACTGTGCATGCGCAGTAATTCTTTTGCCTCGGCTGGATGACTCTACCTACTTAAGCAGTCTCTCAAGATTTTTGTGCCTATGGATCATTGCAGATACCTATAAATTGATGACCACTTTAGTCCTGTATCTCCCCCTCTGAATGGAACAAAAGACCACAAAGTAAGGTCCTTGTCTTGTCATTTTCTTGTTATCACACTGCAGTAGCCGGGCAGTAAAAGTTACCTTATTTCTAACTGCTGGTAACTCCCCGCAATTCAAGTTTCTTGTCATAATTATTACTGAGGCATTTTGAGTACTGGTTCAATGCTTGGTTGTTGCACACCAGTCAAGCATGAAAGTCAGCAGTTTGTAACCCACTGTTGATCGACCTGATAAGAAGAAATACATCGCCCACTCTATAGCATATATTATGGTATTACATAGGTTTTGCGTAGTACAATTGTTGTCCTTACTTGTACAAGTACACCTGGGATTATTGCCTTTAAATGATGGTATCCTTTATACTTTGTTTAAGAATCTCTGCAACTGACATATGTCAGGGAAGTGTTGATGTGTGGTCATAAAGTATAAGGTAAGGTACTCTAATTTCAAACAATCCCTAATTCCGAACACCTAATCTTGAGAACTGCTGGATAACCTTAGGAGTCAACTATCACAGCCTAAGGGGAGGACTACACCTCAAGTTTACTGATAAGATTTGTTAAGACGACAGCTGTCACCATTGATCAGCTAGAGGTGTTCGGAATTAGGGACTGTTCGAAATTAGGACACCCTACCTTAATATGCACATTAAATCCTTCCATGACATTGAAATCAGTTATTCACACCCATTGTATTCTTCGTCCGTACCCATTTTCTGAAAATGCACAGAGTGGGTACGTATATGAACAAAAGCAACATACCCATTCTCTTGTTTCCCCATGTACTCATTACCTCAAAGTGTTATTTCCGTACTCAGTCTGTCTATTAGAGCTTCCATAGAGTAAGCACTATAAAAATGTGCATACCTTATCTGTTGCTGTGCTTCGTAGCTGATTATCTATGAAAATGGCATATTTCAAGTACAGCATATCTAGTACGGGCTGTTTGGCTTCTCGTGCGCTTTGTGAAATGAAGCTAATATACCGTATAGTGGGAAATTTTGTAATAGGCCTAACATCCATGAATTAGGTGTTCTTGTTGTTCTATCATGTGACTGTGGCCAGCATTTTCTCCGCAAATTTTCATTTTTGGAGCCATCTGCAAACATTTTGTCCTGCTAAAATTTCCCCCTATGCGGTATAATATTAGTTTCATTTCAACTTCTGGTATGTAATGCCTGTCCAATATATATAATATGTGATTGTACTCAGGAAAATGGGTCTTTTGGTGGGATTTGGCGAATTTACATTTTTGGTATCAATGGAATGCACCTCCAAAGCTCTATAATATGGTGCAAATAGCGTGTCGATAGTTTCTTCCATACCAAAGTTACACGCAAATTAACCTCGATATTGCACGTACCTGAATTTTAGAAATGGAACATTTTCAGCTTCACTTCTGGAAAGTAGTATACTATTCATATGTGGATTTAAGTCACGTGTTTATGATGTCATCAATAGTTATGCAGCATCGCAATGAGAATAAGGAAAAAATGGCATATTACATGCACAGATCGCGTAGTGGCATAAAAGCCCTCATAACTTGACAAATGTTGGTCGGATTGGGCTCAAACTTCATAGAATCCTAGAAAATGAGATATCAAATACTTTTATGCAAAAAAAAATCCGTCATTTTGATGAATTTTTGTTGATTTGTTCGGTACGCCACAATTTGTCAACCCACTAAAAGACCCCTTTTCCTAAGTACAGTCACATATAAGCAAAAGCAGTGGCTTTCGCTGTATAACTGTATGTACATGTCCGGACAATGTTTAGCATGAATTAATTATGTGTACTCTTGCTTAGTTTTGTTCCATTGTATTGCCGACCAAGTCAATCTCTGTATGCAGATCTCATGCAGTATTTTGCTGAGTGCTCTGCACTGATGAGGACCAAAAAGTCCGAAACAGTAATTGACTGTAATTACAATTTGGTTGCATATTGTTGGCTTTACAATCTCTTCTTACTATTCTGTTTTACAATATTACTGTTGGAGTCAACATATGTATGTAACTTGTATGTAACCGTTTTGATTGTTCTGTGTTTACCATGATGCAAGCAACAGCATGCTCTCAACAAAATTAATGCTAGAATTTCAAACTGATCGTACCGCTAGTTTTAAAATGGTAAATGAAATCAGTTTACTAATGAATTGTTCAGTTTTCCTGTTACAAAAGGGTGGTAAGTGTATGTATTTGCACATGTATTAATGGATTTGATTATACAGTATATTGAAATATTTCCCTACGTGAGTGCTGTACTGATGAGGCCCAGAATGCCGAAATGCTAATATTGGAGTATCTACAGCTGTCATACTCATCATTGTGTATGTGTGTGTGTGGGGAAGGGGGGGGCATTCCTGCGCGCGCACGTGTGTGTGTGTGTGTGTGCGTGCTAAAGGCACCATAGTGCATTCTTATTCACATGAGTTTGCATCTATGTTAATGTATGCACTACATGTGTTCTGCAACATATATACAGGTGAAGAAATTGACATACGTAGTTCAGAGAATGTATACCATTGGGTGAAAATGTCTCCTGCCACAGGTGTTCAAAATTCAACTCTCTTAACAGCCTTCTCCTGAGAGTGATTTGAGTATTGTATTCTTGTCATTTAGTTCTGAAATTATACAGTTTTTTTATAGTTTTTCTTCATCTTTTAGCGCTAGCACTATCTATACATCTGTACACGAGATGTGCATTCTTGTTAGGTTTATATACCAGTACTTACGGTTATTACAGCATGTGTATTGAGAGTGAATGAATTATGCAAGGTGCTCAAGAGATGAATACATATGTGAAATTGTACATATTCAATTAATTCAATTTATTCCATAATGACCTAATATAGATAATTTTATAATTATTATCGTTAACGTTAACAGTCATGCATATGAATTGTTAAAATTGAATTTTTTTATTGGATTCGGATTCATCCAATGTACATACTGTTCCATCCGATCAATATCCTACAGAAGTATATATATAAAGATATCTTTAATACATCTTTAAATCATCTTTACTGGATACATCTAGGAATTGCACAGTCCACTAAGACACAGCTGGACTATATACTACTGACTGCGTATTTTCCTGAAATGTGAAGTTTTGGTAAAACTTCGAGATCATCTTTAATACACCTTTACTTTACCTTTAGTGTAACCCTAGGTAGTAAAGATGATCTTTACCTTTACTGTAACCCTAGCTAGTAAAGATGATCTTTAATATACCTTTACTATATCTTTACTGTAACCCTATAAAGGAAAGATGTTATTTGCATTATCTTCACTCTATGTAGATGTATTTATACCAAAGCCTCTTAATATTATAATCAAGCTATTAGAAAGTGGATTCCGAAGATGATCTTTATCTCATGCATCTCATAATCCACACTAATTGAAAACTATCACTTTTATTATGTAGTTATAAAAGATCACGCATGATCTATATAATATTATTTAGTGGTTAAGACATGGGCATTAGGGCATTATGACATATAAAATACCAAGTCCCTCAGGCACGAAGCACATGAGGGCAAGTGTATTTTATGTTGCTACCGCTTTATACCACTTTATGCTCCATTGCTATCGCTTTAATTATACATTATAAAATTACTGTATAATAATACTTTTTTATGGTAGCGGATGCTATATACGTATAGTATACATTTTTATAAATTGTATTAATAATGATTACATGCATATAATTATAAAAATGTAATAATTTAAATCTAATACTGTATACCGGTGACCAGTGACATATTATCACAAACACCTGGCTACATACGTATGTCCAACACGTTTTGATAAAATGCTGCATTCTTGAAGAAGTCGTTATGCCTGCTTGTGTAAAGATAAAAGAAAATACTGAAATGAATGTACAGATAATAGTGCGCACACACATAAGCAAGCATACATAAACATGTACACACAAGCACACTTGTATCACACACACACACACACACACACACACACACACACACACACACACACACAAACGTGCACATATGCACACATGTAAACATGCACAAACATGCATACACATTCACACACAAACACAAACATGCACACACACACACACACACACACACACACACGTGCACATATGTACACATGAACACACACACACACATGCATGCATACACATACACACACAAACACAAACATGCACACACGCACATGCACACATGTACGTACACATGTACAAGCACAAACACGCATACACACTAACACACAAACACGCTCCAAACACCAACAAATACACACACTGTTGTTGGGAAAATCCGTTCAGATTCAAGAGCGTGTAAGACAACCCAACAACTGTTGGGAACTTTGCAGACCGAAATCCCTATTCAAAACAAACATACA
The DNA here is from genome assembly GCA_964020155.1 of Chondrilla cf. caribensis. Lineage (NCBI taxonomy): Eukaryota > Metazoa > Porifera > Demospongiae > Chondrillida > Chondrillidae > Chondrilla > Chondrilla cf. caribensis. The sequence continues at coordinate 1,537,698 of OZ026555.1, read as the reverse complement.
CACACGCACGTGGACTTGCACCTAATGCATAGGTGTAGGAAGCAATTTTGTAGTGGGGGTGCTGGAACATGTGACCACATGCACATAGTATATACACGTAGTATGAGGGCCGTGCATATCTTTTGACACATATGCACACAGTACTAGTAGTAACTGTAGATATATGCATAATCATGAACAATAATTCAGCTGACAATATACAGATATGCATTTGTATGTAAAATCATTCACACAAATGAAAAACAAATCATTAGTTATTTCATACTACCAAAATAGTGTTGTTTTCTTTCATTGACAGAAATTAATGAAGAAGCTATTTCGCATAAATTCAAATCATCTAATCTAGATTTGTAAGTGTAAAGTAATAAGATATGATTCAGCCTGTCTGTATTCACTTTCTTTGCAACCAAATTAATTGAACAAACTCTGGTGACTAACACTAGAACGTTTGGCAGCCATTAAAACTTAAAATCATGGCACCTAATCACATGACTTCATAACTAAAAATGGCATCTACCAGTGCTAATAATTTAGTTTTTCATTTTTACTTCCTTTGGTCACTTGTCAAGTTGAGAAGGTAATTATTAGCAGCGAATATTAGAGAATATATTGTTACTGTTGTGGAGTGTGCATGGTTCTTTGATTTAGAAAAAAAAGAAATCGACACAAGCTGAGCCCAAGGCCTTAGTTAAGCCTTTCTCCTTTTTAAACTACAACTTCAAAATGTGGGGGTGCTATAGCACCCCCAGCACCCCTGGTTCCTACGCCTATGACCTAATGTGTACGTATATTTGATGAATGAAGCATGCAGACACATGCAAACACTGATAATTATACAGGTGATAAGGTTTTCACAGAATATTGTTACAATACAAACATACACACAAACACACATGTACATATACACACGTGGACATACACACATGTACACATGCACAACATTTATACAAACCAACACGCAAACACAGATACACAAACATGCACACAAACACATGCGGGCGCACGTGCACACATGTACATAAGCACAAACACGCATACACACCCAAACACAAACATGCACAACAACACACAAACAAGCACAAACATACATCAAAAGCCAACACACATACACACACGTGCACACATGAACACACACACACACAACTCTTATACACATGCACACAACACACAAGCACACGTGCACACATGAACACACACACACACACACACACGTGCACACATGAACACACACACACACACACACACACACACACATGTGCACACATGAACACACACACACACACACACGTGCACACATGAACACACACACACACACACACACACACACACACACACACACACATGTGCACACATGAACACACACACACACATGTGCACATATGCGCACACATGCACATGCACACACGCACACACACACACACACACATGCACACATGAACACACACACAAGCACACACACACATGTGCACACATACGCACACACACACACTTTATTTGTACTTGTTTGATGGATGAAAGTAACAGGCTGACACAAACAAAGCCTAATCAATTATATGCAGATAATGTGAGGGTTCTCACAATTTATCAGTACGATACTCGAAAAATAGGTTCTAAAGCATTCCCGGAACACAAAGACATTCAGCCTACTGGTTAAGGCATGCATATATACCCTGCAGCGGCTCATATTGGAATATTCCTGTGGCATAAATGCACACACACACACACACACACACACACACACACACACACAAAGGAACACACACATATGCGCATACACACATGGATATACCATAATATATACGTATATATGACCAGTTAATGATGAAGTTTAAACACACGCACACACACACAAAGTAATCAGTAGGACAAACAGCTGTAGACACTACAATAGTAGTGTTTCGGCCTTGTGGGCCTCATCAGTACAGCGCTCACAACGAACAAAATATTTCAATACACAAACAACTCCACTCTTGCTTAACAGCAAAACAAAACAAATTTACAATGTATAGCAAACAACCGTACTGATGGTGCAAATGATTGAAGAAATTAAAAGGACGATCTTCGAAACTCTCACTTTTGATATGCAAACATTCAGTCATTGACATGATGGACTGGTACGAACTATTTGTGGTACTGTAAGCCAACCAATAACGATAGACTCGAAGAAGTCAAGAGTAATCTTCGTGCAAGTTCGGGTCCAGAAGTTTGAAAGATGTCAATTGATTGTCCAATTTATTTGACATATATATCTGGAAAGTATGTGCTGTGATGTACAACTACGTACTTGAAGAAAAGTGTATGTGGCTCTATTCACATAATATGTACTTATGGTATATTTAGACTACATTGTTGGGACCAGTGATCAGCGTGAATTGGCTGGTACTAGGCGTGGAGGCTATCCAACATAGTAAGTCAGTTGATGGATCAAGTGCAGCTCCTGAATCAAGCACATTCTTCACTCACCTTGAAGAGCTGTATTCCTGTAGAGGAGAAAAGGCACGTGAGTGTGTGTGTGTGTGTGTGTGTGTGTGTGTGTGTGTGTGTGTGTGTGTGTGTGTGTGTGTGTGTGCGTGTGTGTGTGTGTGCACGCGTACATGTGTATGTGTGTGCTCACTGTGTTATGTTTACTATTCCATCAGTAGGATAACATAAAGTATACGCACAATGCTTCGAAATGGGAAAATAACTTAAGATAACTTACTACCACCTACCTATGTACTATGCTATAGTACGGACACCTATTTCATGTGCGTATATGCAGTGCACACAATCACTTGTACCTTTCACTTGATAAGCTACATATCTTCACCTTGTACTTCATTTATATTGTAGAAGAACCATCAAACTGCAAGTAGAGACAAGAACAATAGCTGGTAAGAGGGAAAAGTAAACTTGAGAACTACGTACAAAGGTGTGTGTGGTGTGTGCATGTGTGTGTAGGTACTATGTACATATACGTATATGTAGTTATTTTTCTGTGCTATCAATAGGACGATATGGACCCCATTTATGTACATCTTCAAAGTCTACACCGGACATATTAAGGTACGTATGGATTTATGCGAACTATCACTTACTCTTTTACAGTCCTTGCAACTGTTGAATAGTATTAATTGCTTAAGGCCATGTATGTACATATGTATATGCACTCACACACACACTCATCATTCACATCACTTTATGTATCCACAGAGACTACAAACTTTGAGTATATTATGAAGACATTGTACATTGGTACGGGAAAAGCATGTTTGACCTTGTAAAAGTCTGCTTCAAGTCAACAAAGAAACAACATGAAAACGGCAGCTCATGTGAAATGTGTGAAGTTAGTTGTACATTGATGATTAATGCTAAAATATTATATTCATTTCTATATTATATTGTTCCCATGTAGATGTCTACATATGATCAGATAAAACAGCTGTTGCCAATACAGTTATTATGTCTGCTGGAATGATCTTGTAGACAATCTGCCAAATGATATGCAAAGAAAAATACAGAATTTTTACATCTTTATTTTCTAACCTTATTATAGTATTTTTCTCAGCCCATCCATGCGTTACTCTACATTAAGATTCATTTTTTGAACAAACCATTTTTATCTTTATTTGTCTTTTTATATCTTTTATCTCTTCATTTGATGTAAAGTTTATCAAAGAAATCCGAATGTCATTAATGTATGCGCATATTTACATGTGTTTATATACCACCAAGAACGGCGGGTTATACCCACCATTTTTGGTGGATATACTACTGGCGGGCTATGCCCACCAATTTTGGAGGCCAATACCGGACAAGTGAAACCCGCCAATTTTGGCGGGCATAGCCCGCCGCTGTTTTTACAGTGTATACAATGCATTATCAAGTGTTAAAATTGATAGGTTGTGGACATTAGAGAGTCTGCTCATCGTATATGATCGCTGTGGCAATTGAAATGATGATAATGTACACAAATTGGAGTACAAAATGTATTAAACATTTAATTTTATATATATTAGAATCATAATAAATAATACGGAAAGTGGTTGCTCAAAGAGGAATTACAAGGAAATGGACATGTCTGGCTATTTTGGCCTGCTATGACCGTCTTACTTTCTAAACGCCTCCAGCGTGGTCTGGCCTGCTACGACCTTCCCACCAAGCGGCCTGGGCAAGGAGGGACGGTCTAGCGGCACTCGAGAAATTCACACTTTGCTGTTATCATATTATATAGCTACGTATGGTTGATAGGTAAAACCCAACATCCCCACATCCTTGCGCTGTCAGAGACCTGGCTTGATGACTCAGTCAGCGACGCAGAGATTCTTCTTCCTGGCTACAGTCTTTTTAGTTTTGACCGTAATCGTTGTGGTGGTGGTGTTGCCTTGTACATTCTTAATGGCTTAACTTGTTCCTTGTTGAGTTGTGGTGTTACCCCTTCTGGTGTAGAGTTCATGTGGGTTTCTGTCGTCTGCATCTGTTTTCACCCATCCCTAGTAGTTGGTTGTTTCTATCACCCACCCAGTGCTCCATCACAGTCCATCCATGATTCATGTCTTACTTTAGAAAACATGATCTTGAATAGGAATTACATGTTAGCCTGCGGTGACTTAAATATGCTTGATTTGTCCTGCCCCCTCTCCAAGGTCTTCCACGACTTCATCACTTTTCATTGCCTCCATTCTCATTGCCAACCTATCACCACCCCCACTCACTACTTCTGCATGTTCATCAGCTTCCACTATAGATCTCTTAATTCCTTACCACTCCTGATGTTCCTGTTATCAACTTTTCTGTCGACGATGCTGCTTTCTCTGATCCTATCTCTATCCGCATCAGCTCCTCTGTCGCTAAACCACAACCCACTCTCATCACCCATCTCTCTTTCAAACACTTCTGCCAAGCCAATTTTGAAGATGACTTTGAGGAAGAGCACGATGTCTCGCAATGTTTATCATATCCTCAAACTTTGTGACGCTAAATCATTAACTCTAAAACCTCCCAGTAACAAATCTCCCTTCAAATCAGTGTTGAACTATTTTAATTTTTGAATTAAATTGGGTTGAATTGAATTAATTTCATCCATATACATACACAATTATATGCATAAGTACAAAGATAGGGTTGCTGGTGGTAAAGTGATCATATGAATGTGTTCTCCTAAGGGAATTTTGTTGTTGCTGTAATTGACAATGTAGCTATATGGCATAGGAGAGAAAGAAAGAGAAATTAAAAATAGTTTCAAACGTACGCCATCTAACGGGGTATGGGGAGTTCCCCTAGTTGTTCTCAAACAATACTAAATAAATCCGATTCTACACAGTCCAAATCATGTTTTGGTATCTTAGCCCATTGGGCTAGTGGCCTCCCCAGTTAAAATAAGATACCATATCCTATCCTTTTATTATATTCAGTGTGAACATTTTGTTTAATCCTTAATTTATATACTATAATTTTGATATTAACTTGTATAATATTATTTGTCCATTAAATTCACACATTGTCAAGTCTTATAACAACTAATACATGTGTGCTATATGTCATTGATTAAATGTATGTGTAATAATGTACGTAATCATCCACTCTGATAAACACTACATGTGATCATGTATTAGACCTAGAAGATCGAAGCCATCACCACTCATACACCCAGGTGTATGTAGTCACGAATGTATCGGATGGTCCTGCGATGAAATGATATTCATGACCACTCTTTGGAGGAAATTTTACAAGTTTTTCTGTACACAAATCACATTATCGACAATAATTGAAGTCATAACAGTAGGATCGTTCCTCCAACTGCACCTCTCATACTAAACTAGAGCATCGTGACATAGCAACATTAGAGAATCCTGAATAAACAAATGGACTTGGCCTCCCTTTCATGCTGAAGGAAGGACTTTTTCCCTTCCCTTTCTCGTCTGGTCCTCTTCAATGCAATACCTGTTGGCTCCAGGCGTTGTGGATCCTGCAAATAAGGCAAGTACAAATTCAACTGGGGATTAACATTTGAATGGGTGTCAACTATTATTATTATACATAACATATGTAACACTGTGTGGCATGTACATGATACTATGTTTGAGTATGTTCATGTATATTGTGGTGCGTTTGAGCATCTAGTGTGTGCATAGTCTAGTGTTGGACTCAGGAATATATAATATGTACATATATAGTATAGTGTCAGAGTATATTTACATTGCACCGTGTTACATAGTACGTATACAATACATACATAATTAACTGAGAAGCCCTTTGCTACTAATAAAATGCCCACATAGAACTGAACATTATCATGGCTGTCTTGACCTATGAGCAAAATATATAGAGGTCTCCCATGATCACTACCATGTAACCAGACTATATATGCAGATCCTCTAACTCGAGAACATACAAAGATACGGATCCTGTTCAGATGTGTACACATGCTAGCAACAGGATGACGGAAAAAATAGCAAAGTGTCATACTTCTGAGTGGCGGTCTCCTTGGTGTGATTTTACATGATTGCGGTCGGTCTTGTGCACGTGGGACATAAGCACCAGGTCCTGGGAGGTCCTGCTGGGTCTTCAAAGGTAAATCACTGTCAGACAGTCTGCGCCCCATGGAATACTTTGGAGCCTTCTGAAGATCTGATCGAGCTTCGTGACTCAAGGTGTAGTGATTTGGCCCTGGATTCAAATCTACAGAAAGTTGAATATGGCATGTGATTCTCATAGTTGTATAGAACACAGGGAGGGTGAACAGAGTTGGATTGAACCAGACCTTTGTGCAGTGTGGTCTCTGGGTCATTTTTGAAGGGTACAGAAGTGCCATTCATCATGACTCAAAATACCCCCTGCACCCCTCTTCAAATGATCAATGTACATCAATATGGTTTTACTGTTGAGTAGTGTATAACATATTGTTAATATTTTATACTGTTTATTATACATAATTGTACTGTCACCGTCGTTGTTGTGTGATTGCTTTATCTGTACCCCTCAAAAATGTTCCACACATACATGAAGGTACCCTTCTTTATTTCAACTCTGGTTACCACACTGCCTTTGTGGTTACTAACTTATACATTACATGGAACCTGTATATTGTATTGACCACATAGAGGACTATGAAATTAAATGTGGTCCCTGTAGACAGGTGATCTTCATATAGAGGTATATCAGTGTATTTGAGATCATTATATGTATTGGATAGTTCAAGAGTAGTCATTTAGGTCAGTTGGTCTTTGTACAGAGGTGATCCTCAATACAGGTTCTAGTCTACTACACATATTTTTTGACTCAATCAGGATGACTGCTGTAGACAGGTGACATTTTCATTGAAGTGGCCATTCATACAGGCATGATATCAAGTCCTCAACAGCTTATGGAATAACTAGACTGGTTTAACACTAGGAATTAGTCACCATTTGATATATCACCCGTAAAACTGAAGAATACCAATTTGAAACAATACACTTAGAAAGCTCTCCAACGCATTTGCACCAGGTTCCGACAAGATAATGTATGCTCATCTAAAGAAGTTACCTAGTGCACACCATTTTCTACCACTCTCTATTCAATCATCTTACTAAAAAGCCATCAAACACCTGCCTCATGGTGTGTCGGTGGCCTCCATCTCATCTATAAATCTGGAACCCCCACATGCAGATCCAGCAAATTTTCGCCCCATCGCTCTATCATCCGTAGTTGGAAAGCTGTTCCACCGAATTGTTGCATACCGCCTTAAATAGTATCTGCTAAGCAACCACCTGATCGACTCTAAACTCCAGAAAGGCTTCTTGAAGGGTATACCAGGAGTTCTGGAATGCATCCTTACACTGAACACCATCATAGCCAATGCCAAAGGACACAGCATTAATATTCCTCCACGAATAACATTCATTGACCTTCGAAATGCATTTGGGTCTATCCCACACAAGCTTATTTTGGACATGTTGGCATACACTCTCATACCATCACAACTGTCAGCCTACATCGCAAGCCTGTATGGAATGCTCATAGCATCCATCTCCACACAATAGTGAGAAACACCATCCTGCAGTTACAAAGGGCATGCATGTTCAAAGGTGGCACTCTGTCACCGATACTCTTCCTCCTGTACATGCAGTAGCCATTCGATTGCTCCACACTCTGAAAAGCAACCTGAGTAGACAACAGACAGCCACGTACTGGAACAACCATCTCAAATCACTGGCAGTCCAATCTAAATTTCTAGACATAACAGCCCTGGAGCAAGAATCAAGAGTATGGTCTCAAATAATGTTCACGCTCCCAGCAGGTCAACTATCCTTCATAATTTGAACAGGTGTAGACACCTTACCCACTCCCGCAAACCTGCATCGATGGAGGATCCAATCAGATCCATCCTGTACCAACTGTGAAAAACGTCTCTGCACTGTCAATCATGTTCTAAACCATTGTCCAACAGCCTTAAACCAAGGTTGCCAGGTTGCAGCTATTGTCATGAATAAAAATGACATTTTCTCTCTCTCATAGTCAATATCACACCCTACAACAAAAGTACTATACATTGTCAATATTAATGCACAATATTATGAGGCATTGTACCAGTATAAATCGATTTCTATATCAATGGTGTCATACTATAGATAATAGAACTACGTAGTTGTATTCTCTATGGTCATACAGACTCAGTTTGATTTCAGTAGACTCTGAGGAAGAGCACGATGTCTCGCAACGTTTGTCATGTCCTCAAACAGTACTTCATGACGCTAAATCATTGACTCTAGCACCTCCCCAGTCTCAAATCTCCCGTCAAATCACAGTGTTGAACTATTTTAATTTTGTTGTTGTTGACAATGTACATATAGGATGGAAAGAAAAAGAAATTAAAAATAGTTCCAAACGTACGCCAGCTAACAGTGGTATGGGGAGTTCCCCCAGTTTTTCTCAAGTAATACTAAAGAAATCTGATTCTACACAGTCCAAATAATATTTGGGTGCCTTAGTCCATTGGGCTAGTGGTCTCCCCAGTTAAAATAAGATACCATATCCTGTCCTTTTATTATATTCAGTGTAAACATTTTTTTAATCCTTAATTTATATACGTATTATTTTGATTTTAACTTGTATAATATTATTTGTTCATTAAATTCACACAATTAAATTAAAATTGTGCTATATGATTAATATGTATGTGTATAGTATAATATACGTATAATGTATGTAATCATCCACTCTGGTGAACACTGCCATGTGATCATGAATATTTGAAATATTTAGTGAATCTATTATTTTTGGAACTAGGAGATCAGAGCCATCACCACTCATACACCCAGGTGTATGTAGTCACAAATGTATCGGATGGTCCTGCGACGAAATGATATTCATGACCACTCTTTGGAGGGAATGACGAAGGGCAGCCATTTTTATCACCACTGGTCTCACCACACCTCCACGTCAGTTCGAACGACTGCGAGAAAAGAATGGGATCTCGATCAAAAAACTTGTACATTGACACAAAACCTTTATCATCCTTTGCAGTGAGACCAGCGTCATTGAAATGGTACAAGCCTGCATTGAAGTAGTAGGCTGACAAGAAGAAGTCTTCCGTCCCAGAAGACAAGAACATTTCTGTGCCGTCAATCAAAACTCTCATACAGGCTTCAAGATACTGGTAGTCGGTGCTATTCGTTGCCAAGGTAACCATAAACAGGGCACCACTGGAATTATCGACTTTGGCCAATGGCAAGAATTCGTATGGTTTTAACGTAACATTTTCATTCTTATAAAGACGAAGTCGAGCATTGGAAGGTAACTGGAGGTCACCCAGGATGAGAGGGTAGTTCTCTACTCCTCTGATGATATAAAAGAAAAAACCTGAATGTGGGCTGGAAAGAGTTACTCTCAAGGACTTTAGAAAGGGTATCCTAAAGGTATTAAACAGTCCCCCATCACGAGCCGCGTGTGACATGAGGCGGGTGCCCCAAGGAACATTCTTTCCTTCAACGCTTTCCCCAATTCCAATGCCATGAGCCAAGAATAGCATGAAATCCAAGCTCGCAGTGTTTTCTCCGTCGATGTAGATTCTTACTCTTGCGTCTTCGCTCATGATGCCGTCGCCTGTGAACCACTGTTCCGTGACGACCCCAGGACCATTCATATGTTCATACAGGAGAAGTTCTTCGTATGCGACAATATACCCGTTTTTTATAGCAGATGAGAAACTCTTCATGTTCGGCTGTACGGGGACATACGGCACAACAAAAGGAATAAAGAGAGACGAAATGACAAAAGCGAGGGATATCCAGCTACTGTTGAAAGCCATGATGAAGTTATCTATGGTCACGGTGTTTGAGTATCTATGGTCACGCCATAGACCCTAGATCTATGGTCACGCCATAGGGTCTATGGTCTGTCATGCGTATAATATTATAGTCCATGCAGACCCATTCTCGTCTCCAATTTGAAATATTAAATTGGGACCTCAAAGTCACAATTTCAAATCGAATTCATCCTGTTCGCCGTACTTAAGTGAAGTCAAAAACCTCTCTCTTGTTTTATTTTCTAATAATCTCTTGTAAGACCTAAGAATAGTATCACAAGAAAAATATCCTGTGTTAGCACTATCTGCATCTGTCTACACACATCATACTTAGAGGTCGCATAATATCAAGGGGGTGGTAGCTACATGTACGTACATATCCAGAATGAAACGAAACAGACAGCTGCTAGGTTTACTTCAATTTTACATACATTTTGTGTATGTGCTTACTATATGAGAGAGTGGTATTTATTTTATGTATTTGTGTGTGTTAGCTATTATGTGTCTGATTGATTGCATGAGGGTACAAGACAGTACATTAAATGCACTAATGGAGACTTCACTTACTTACACATGCTATGCTTCAGCCTTGTGCATTCTGCAGTGTGTGAACTAGTTTGCACTAATGTTCTCAAGCAACACTAAAGAAATCTGATTCAACACTGCAAATCATGTTTTATTATAATTCAATGCAGACATTTTGTTTAATCATTAAGTTATAATACCATATAATTTGGATTATAACTTAGTCTAAATTCACACATCAAGTTTTATAAAAACTAGTACATGTGTGCTATATGATTAATATGTATGTGTATAGAATATTATACGTAATGTAATCATCCACTCTGATAAACACTACATGTGATCATGTATTAGACCTAGAAGATTGAAGCCATCACCACTCATACACCCAGGTGTATGTAGTCACAAATGTATTGGATGGTCCTGCGATGAAATGATATTCATGACCACTCTTTGAAGGAAATGTCGAAGGGCACCCATTTTTATCACCACTGGTCTCACCACACCTCCATGTCAGTTCGAAAGACTGCGAGAAAAGAATGGGATCTCGATCAAAAAACTTGTACATTGACACAAACCCTTTATCATCCTTTGCAGTGAGACCAGCGTCATTGAAATGGTACAAGCCTGCATTGAAGTAGTAGGCTGACAAGAAGAAGTCTTCCGTCCCAGAAGACAGGAACATTTCTGTGCCGTCAATCAAAACTCTCATGCAAGCTTCAAGATAATAGTAGTTGGTGCTATTCGTTGCCAAGGTAACCATAAACAGGGCACCACTGGAATTATCGACTTTGGCCAAAGGCAGGAATTCATATGGTTTTAACGTAACATTTTCATTCTTATAAAGACGAAGTCGAGCATTGGAAGGTAACTGGAGGTCACCCAGGATGAGAGGGTAGTTCTCTACTCCTCTGATGATATACCAGAAAAGGCCTGAATGTGGGCTGGAAAGAGTTACTCTCAAGGACTTTAGAAAGGGTATCCTAAAGGTATTAAACAGTCCCCCTCCACGAGCTGCGTGTGACATGAGGCGGGTGCCCCAAGGAACATTCTTTCCTTCAACGCTTTCCCCAATTCCAATGCCATGAGCCAAATATAGCATGAAATCCAAGCTCGGGGTGTTTTCTCCGTCGATGTAGATTCGTACTCTTGCATCTTCGTTCATGATGCCGCCGCCTGTGAACCACTGTTCCGTGACGACCCCAGGACCATTCATATGTTCATACAGGAGAAGTTCTTCGTGCGCGACAATATGCCCGCCTTTAATAGCAGATGAGAAACTCTTCATGTTCGGCTGTACGGGGACATACGGCACAACAAAAGGAAGAAAGAGAGACGAAATGACAAAAGCGAGGGATATCCAGCTACTGTTGATAGCCATGATGAAGGTGGTCACGCCCATGTAGACCCATAATAGTCTCGTTAGCCAGACCCAGTTTCGCCTGCTTCCGATTATTCATCGGACGGCGAAACTGGTGAATAATCGGAAGTAGGGGGACTGTGTCTATAATAATTATTTATTTATGTGTGCATGTGCATTCTCGTCTCCAATTTGAAATTGGGATCCAAAGTCCCAATTTCAAAACGAATTCATCCTGCAGCTGTTCGCCATAATTTTACTAGTGAAGGTTGATCAAAGTCTTCTCTCTTGTAAGACCTAAGAATAGTATCACAAGAAAATATCCTGTGTCAACTCTATCTGTATCTGTCTGCACACACTGCACTTAGAGGTTGCATACTATCAGGGGGGTGGTAGCTAAACGTACGTATCCAGAATGAAACAGAACAGACAGCTGCTAGGTTTACTTCAATTTTACAAGTTTTACTGTACTAAAATCACATTATCGACAATAATTGAAGTCATAACAGTAGGATTGTTCCTCCAACTGCATCTCTCATACTAAACTAGAGCATCGTGACATAGCAACATTAGAGAATCCCGAATATACAAACGGACTTGGCCTCCCCTTCATGCTGAAGGAAGGACTTTTTCCTTTCCCTTTTCTCGTCTGGTTCTCTTCAATGCAATACCTGTTGGCTCCAGGTGTTATAGATTCTGCAAATAAGGCAAGTACGTACGTACATCGTCGTGGAGTAATACAAGTCACAAAGTGACACAAAGACAACTTAGGATTAACATTTGATTGGGCATGAACTATTAACATTGGGAAATTGTGGTGGACAAAGCAGTGGCGGATTAACAGAAATTTACGCTACATTTATATGTACATATACACATGTAACACTGTGTGGGATAAACATGCTACCATGTTCAAGTATGTACATGTATATATGTATATTGTGGTGGGTTTGGGCACTTAGTATGTACATAGTCTAGCGTTGGAGTACGTATACTATTATTACACATACGTAGTACTGTGTCAGAGTATATTATATACGTACGTACATTGCACTGTGTTACATAGACTATTAGTATAAAATACATATGTAATTAACCGAGGAGCCCTTTGCTACTAATAAAGTACCCACATAAAACTGAATGTTATCATGTTTTTTTTGACCTACGAATGAGCTAAATATAGAGGTCTCCCATGTGATGATGATCACTACCATATATAACCAGACTATGCAGATCCTCTACTTGAGAACATACAAAGATATGAATCCTGTTCAGATGTGTACACATGCTAGCAACAAGATGACGGACAAAATAGCAAAGTGTCATACTTCTGAGTGGCGGTCTCCTTGGTGTGATTTTACATGATTGCGGTCGGTCTTGTGTACGTGGGACATAAGCACCGGGTCCTGGGAGTTCCTGCTGGGTCTTCAAAGGTAAATCACTGTCGGACAGTCTGCGCCCCATGGAATACTTTGGAGCCTTCCGAAGATCTGATCGAGCCTCGTGACTCAAGGTGTAGTGATTTGGGCCTGGATTCGAATCTGCACAAAAGTTGGATTTTACATGTGATTCTCATAGTTGTGTAGAACACAGGAGGGTGAACAGAGTTGGATTGAACCAGACCTTTTTGCAGTATGGTCTCTAGGTCACTTTTGAAGGATACAGAACCCTTCTTGAGACCCAAAGTACCCTTCATAATGACTCAAAATACCCCCTGCACCCCTCTTCAAATGATCAATGTACATCAATGTGGTTTTACTGTTGAGTAGTGTATAACATATTGTTTATACTTTACACTGATTATTATACATAATTGCACCCTTGCCATTGTTGTTGTGTTACTGCTTTTTTTGTACCCCTCAAAAATGTTCCACACATACATAAAGGTACCCTTCTTTATTTCAACTCTGGTGACCACACTGCCTTTGTGGTTACTTATACACTGGAATCTGTATAATATAATGACCGCACAGGGGACCATGAAAATGTGGTCTCTGTAGACAGGTGATCTTCATATAGAGGTTTATCAATGTATTTGAGATCATGTATTGAATAGTTCAAGAGTGGTCATTTAGGACAGGTGGTCTTTGTACAGAGGTGATCCTCAATACAGGTTCTAGTCTACTACACGTATTTTTGACTCAATCAGGATGACTGTTGTAGACAGGTGACATTTCCATTGAGGTGGCCATTTATACAGGCATGATATCAAGTCCTCAACAGCTTATGGAATAACTAGACTGGTTTAACACTAGGAATTAGTTATAGAAGTTCTAATTGGAACTCAACCTGCTCAGGGATTGAATATGATTGAAGACTACATGAAGTGATTATACCGATTAGACTAGATGTACGTAGAAATGAAGATACTTAACAAAATCACTAGGAATTTGTTTCAACTACAGATACGTACACAGTGTGGTTTTTTCAATCACAGTAGTTTGTAATCAGCTACTGTCAGCAAGATTACTTTCAGCATAAGGTAATGTGCAGATGATGTACTGTAAAAACATGGTCACTACATACGTAGGGTCATTACATGTACAAGATGGTAGAGTTTTGTAGTTGCATTCAATCAACTGATAATTTCTTGTGGTAATTGCACACCAAAATTGGGGTGGTGTGTGTAATTCAAATTATCAAAACCACCAGTAACAGTGTAATACTTCCACCAGTGCTTCACATTGTCTACATGTACGTACGTACATACATATGTTACTTAAAATGAGGAAGAACTTACTTGATCGTTGTGGTAAAGGAAGGGATATTGAGTATGCTGGGTGTGAATTATCGCTAAATTCTTTATCGGGTTCGTAGCTTCCAGGCCCTGGGACATCGAGGGTTTGGTGTTCTGTGTATTGCAGGATATCGGGGAAAACGGGAACACAGTTCTCCCGGCAACTATATTCTGGATTGCGCAGTAACGCTGCCTGCAGTTCAGGAGTGTGGTCACCAGGACCTGGTTTCTTGTCACTCTTGGCTGGAAAGGCCCTATATGTCATGGAGGTGGACACTGCACTCTCTGGTCGCCCAACTTTGTAGTGATTTGGAGCTGGGGTCTGCGGGATCTTCTTCTCCATGTGCTTCTGTCCAAAGGTTTTCTTGGGACCAGTACCAACACATGCGGGAACAGTGTAAGCGTTAGGTCCTGGTTTTGGCGGTTCAGACAATCCAGATAAGAGCTCTCCAATGAGTGGTGTCGGTGTCTCTTCATCGGGCAGGGTGTACGTAGCTGGACCAGGTCCGAGTGTTTCACCTCGATCCTTTTTGAACTGGGAACCGATCGACGATTTCCTTCCTGTGTCGGGGCGTGGCCAGTAGGCTGGTCCGGGTGTCTGGAATCCCTCTGTGTCGCAAGGCTGGACGAGAGCGTTGGGCGGACCTGCTTGGACACGCCCTTTATATTTTGCACTACAAGGCTTCTTTTGACCGGACCCAAAGTTACCTTCGGTCAACATATACGCACCCGCACCAAGACTACACGTTATGTGAGCTTCTTTCCTTGTATCATATGGCCAAGTAACGTCTTTCTTCTTCAAAGTCACGTTTTTGTCCTTAGTCCAAACTAAATCTCGTCCTGTTTGATAGTCGCTAGGCGAGGGCAATGGAGGTTTAGACAAAGGATTCAACTGTCCTTTCAGTGTGAATTCGGGTGCGCGCGGAAGCGTCAACTTCGTAGTGGGCTTATAGTCGAGGCCCGAAGGAGAAGTGTACACCTGAGCTGTTAGAGGTCGACCTCCTTTGGGGACGATATATTCGCCCATTGCATTTCTACTGGTTGACGGCCTAACATGCTTTTTGCTTCTTCCGCCTCCAGAGTCCACAGAAGCACTTCTGATTCTAACCGTAGCTGACTTGGCAGTGCGCGGATCCTTGGATGCCATTTCTCTGCTATGTTTATGCTCCGCCCACCAACGACACACGCCCTTTCTCTTCTCCGTTAGTTTCCGTTATTGAACAAAATGGCTACTGCGAGAAGGGGTCTCAGCCGTTCTCATGCTGTTTTTCGAAGTTGGAAGAATTGCCGAGCCCTCTCCAGCTACCCGAGTAAAGGACCTGGTGGTCGTTCGTCTTTCAGTGGACTAGTGGTAGCCGTGTTTGGAGCTACAGGATTCACCGGTCGTTATGTTGTTAATAGACTAGGTATGAGCTGTCTCCAAGGTTACGAAGTGTTCGTTACATATTTTACACTACTGGTTTACCTGGCGATTAGTGCACATTACGAACTTGACTTTTATGGATTTTGAATTTTTGAACTGAACTCAGCTGGGCTACTTGTTAAACCACAGGTAGTGGAATAGAAGTGTACCATCCTCAGTTTTATTCTGCTGACAATGTTTATACTGTGTGTGTCACTAGCTGGAAGGCTATATTATCAAGGCGCCCAATGTAACATTACCCGAAGGGAGGTGAATTTTCCACTCGTGTGTGTGGGGTCATTTGTGTCCCATTTGGTAAATGGAGGTTTGATTAGTGTCGAGCGATGTCCTGTATCTCACACACAATATGTGTTTGTCCCTTGTCAGTGTTGGTACTATCAAAATTATTGGATGGTGGACAATAAGGTCATCGCTATCCAAAAGTAAGAAATTTATCCAAATGAGTCCTTTGTACATCTCATATTAACTCACACTAGATATAGCTTATGATTGGATGTTTCTATGGAGAGGATAATAACCGATAATTTTGCTCCAGCAATAATTGTTTGTTTATCTGTTTTTCTTTTACTGGGAGCCTTATTAGTAGCCCTGTATACTAGTGGCTTCCCCAGTCTAAATAAGTATAGAAGTTTCGTTGGAGCTCAATCTGCTTGGGGAAAAAGGAGAAAAGAGGATAACCGGCAACTGCAGGACTCGAACCCAGGGTGTCTGACTGTAGTCGCCATCACCACTGAACCACGAAGCCACTACCAACAACCAGCCCTCACAATTTTCCGTTCCAATTAGGCTAGATGTAGAAATGAAGATAATTAACACGAATAAAAAGTATACCTAACCTAACCTATTGGGATTCAAAATTTTGTCTTGATAATTGTCCAATTCAAATATCACAATTAAAGCTTTAATATTGAATAATTGCCTAACTTTAACTCCAATACGTATGTGCAGTAAATTCCCGTTTATCTGACAAACCTATTTTCCATTACAGTTTTATTTTCAGTGCCAAGTACTAATGAATATCCGGCTAATCCGCCATGTTTTCTGAAAACAAATTATGAAAATTTAACCAAAATTCACTGTATGTACTCGTTATTGAACAATAGACACTCCTATATCCCAATCTTGTTAATCCATACCCTCAAAAATCCGAATTGGATTCACAATAATATAGTCATAGTGCAAGCACTGTAGTCACTCTCTGAAGGAGTAGTGGTGATTGGTGAACCTGAACACACACAAAAAGTTTTCAGCAGAAAGAATGTTTTACCACGCTTTGATGTGTTTTCACCATCATTTTGTGCACAAAATGTGTCAAATTAATTAAAAGTACATTCGAAGTACATGTTCAGTAGTAAGAGTAAATTCTGTAATCCAAACACTCTTGTCAGCATGAGGCTTAGTACAAGCCTGTTCTGATTGGTGAGGGTTTACTGGAGGTATTTCCCCCATTCTCCACGTACAGCTCGTGTTGGGAGTCAGGTGATATGCCCTTACCGTGGAGACGAACACGACTGCCGTCACTTGCGTCTGATGGGAGACTTGGGTCAGATCAACTTTCCAGTGAGTCATTGTCATGGATTTGTACGTATACATCAGTCTCTGTAGTATTTGTATGTGCAGTGAATTCTCGTTAATCTGCCGCTGCTTTATCTGCAAAACCTTCTCCAGTACCAATACGTATGTAATGTGAAATACTAATAGATACTGATTAATCCACCATATTTTCAAGAACTGATTGAATTGAAGTATATTCACTGTATGTACGTACATTGCAGCCTTTGTTTGTAATGAAGGTATATAGAGTCATATGGGAGACGTGCTGCAGTGCTAACATACGTACCTGCTTGATCTTTCTCAACACGTAGCACTACAGCCTGGATGATCCTGACTCAGTGCTCAAGTGCGTCCAGTTTGCCGATCTAGTGGTGAACCTCACTGGGTGCGACTACGAAACACGACACTTCAAGTTCAACGACGTGCACATCAGGGGTGCACAGCACATCGCCGAGGCTTGTCAGAAGACAGGGGTCAAGCGTCTCGTGCACTTTTCAGCTCTGAATGCTAACAAGGACTCTCCATCAGCTTTCTTACAATCCAAGGTTTGTATGAGTAGCTACATGTGTACATTTTATAGTTGTATGTATGTGTAGTGAGTGATATTCTGCACACTGTATACTCACAGTGTGTACGTACTACATGTGCAAATATGTACCTACAGTATGTGCAATGTACATGTTATGATTGTGTCCTGGTGTAGTGAATGTGTAGACAATTTGAACTGCAGATATACCATATAGCGTGAAATTTTTGTGGGACTAAATTTTTGCGGATTTCACAGTTGGCCTAACATTCATGAAAATAAAATCTGCTAATTCGGCATTCCCGTTGTTCTATCAAATGACTGTGACCAGCATCCGCAAAACTTTTTTCTGCGAATTTTCATTTTTGGAGCCATCTGCGAAAATTTTGTACCGTGAAAATTTCCCACTATACGGTATGCATGGTCCAATACATATTACGTATGTGTAGTAAAATGTGTTTATATCCAATAAAAGTGATTCACTGCACCTGGACATGAGTTAGTTGTATCGTGCCCAGATGTACTGTAGCAGATTGAGTGCTGACAAATTAAGATTACTGTTGTGACAATTAATTGATTAAACAATCGATTTTTATTACCAAGCGGTATAGCAAGTTTCCGTCATCAAGGTCGCCCATACTTTGTGTACGTGAAATGCATGTTTAATTTCAAGATGCAAGTTCTTTGAACGAAAATTGTTGGTTGGTTTTACACATAAATTGCTAATCGTGTACATTGATGAATGTAGGTCAGCATGTGCTACTAAATAAGGTAAGGGATGTTTCTGACAACTGGCTAAATGGTGAGTGATACGCAAATAAAGTTGCTCAGTTTACATTTTCTGACGACCTCAGGATCCTCAATAGTCGGCTGGCAAGTATCTGAAGAAATTAATCAATAGTATACCTTGGAATTCTATTCGGCAATTGTTCGATTTCCTCCAAGCTATGGTATGGTTTATCCTTACGTCATTTGGGACATCGAATTGGACAGCCATTTCAACGTCCATTTTCATCAGCCATTTTTCCTCTATTGCGTCATTTAGCAAGTAGTCTATATACTACGTCATAGCGAGGTTCTGAACTTTGTTCACAACTAGTTTGTCTGATTATGGTTAATAGTGCAAGCAAATCGATTAATCACAGGAAGTAATTAAGTGAGTAAAACAGGAAGCTACCTCCACCTCCATCCACTATCAACTTCCAGTATGTCATACTCGATGTATGTATCTTACTATAATTTACGGGGTCTCTGTTTGTTTGTTTGTTTGTGAACTCCTTCAGTTCGCATGCGATCGACGTCAAACTCCCCAATCCTTCTCAGCGGCACCCGTGAAGTATACTAAGGGGGTTGGTGTTTCATTTTAGGCCTTTCTTCTAGAATTTGAACGAAACCGTACTATCCCTGTACTTGAAAGGTGCCATTTTTATGACACGTTACGGACAAATATGCCCGTAGGGCGGGTAATTCGGACTCGTATATATAATGTGTCCATACTCATGTCCAGGATGGTGGATTTATATAATAATCCATACTGTGCGAAAAGATGACCAATGTTGAAGCTAAATGTGAGAAATTGGCCTGAAATTTGGTCGTAAAGACTTCATTGGACATGTTACCTTCAGCGAAGGTTGTTTCAAATCTGGAAGAGACACCCAAGTGATTTGAGAGCAGGGCTGTATCCCAGGAGATTTTTAACTTGTATTACGTACGTACATGTGGGTGCCACTTTGAATAGCCTATGGCCAACAGTTCCCTACGTTAAATAAGAATCCCTGATACCCTGATATATGTGACAAATGTGGACATAACAATTACAAGGTGAACTGTTACGCATAACAACCATCCCCAAATATGGTCGACACCTAGCAATTGATCATAACTGAAACAGGAGCATTGTGAAAATTATATGCTCTCGTTGTTCTCATGGGGCATCAGGTTGGCAGTGGTGAAAACACCAAAGCAATACATGGACAGGGAAGACATCTGTTCACCTATTTAAGACCAGTTCATCTGTTGTATTTTCAAGTTCTTTTGTTGTTTCAATTGTTGTCGCCACACTACTGTGTTGGTTTGATTTTCTGAACCTTCACCTTCCTGTATAACTCGTGGGAAAGGTTAATTACCAATTTTAGCTACTGTTCCCATGAGTGCTGGTTTCAAAGGTTGTTGTTGTTCATCTGTCGATGTCTGTGGTTGGGTGTTAGGTGACATCAATTGAGTAACCTCAACTTTTGTCTCCTGACTCAACAGTTATTAGATGGTGTTTTACTCAAGGCGATGTTACATGGTGGTTGATTGGATCTGGGTAACATGTAGCACTGGGCCGTATACCGAATATATGGTAATACCGTGGTATGATGTTGGCAATATACCAAAACTGATATTTTTTGATACTGCCCAGCGCTAGTAAAATGTTTCTTTCAAATTGGAGAATCCATGGAAACATTAGTTAATGTACTGTATGTTTGTGTCATGGTAGGCAGGTAGATCAAAAGAAAAAGTAGTTAATAAAACCTCTACAGCACCCTTGCAGCTTCCAATACAGCACACTTGCAATCAAGTTATTAACGATGCATTTTAACTGATCATACCAATTTCCTGTCACCTACAACATCAACAACAGCAAACAATGGAGCAATACAGGGAATTTCCTGTTTCTTACAACAGCACATGGCTTCAGAAGTCAGTGTGCAATAGTGCACAATACAAATACATGTGACTTCTGACTTTAGGTGCTGTTGCAAAGAGCACGAAACTTCCTGTAACAAAATTGCCATCCCATGACACAAGCTAGTTTTGTCCCTTCCACACCGGATGTGCAGCTATACAGTCACATGTTCAATCAATCACCTTGGGCTGACGACCTCGGTAATTAACTGAAAGTGGGATTGTATTAGCTGCACATCCGGTGTGGAAGGGACATAACTAATACATATTGTATGTATAATAGTGGCATAGGAAAGCAATAATACTGTACGTATATACCACAGTGTGATGTGCGTATTATGTGTTTTGTTTGTTGCAACTCAGGCTTTTGGAGAGGAAGTGGTGCGTGAATGTTTCCCCTCTGCGGTTGTCATGAGACCAGCGGATGTGTTTGGAAAGGAGGACAGGTTCCTCAACTACTATGCCAGTGAGTGGTAGTGCACACAACTGTATCTTGGTCATGTTTGTCAGTATAATGATGTGTATATACGTATAATACAGTACAATTCTCGGTGTGTTTGCATGCATTTGGGTGTGTGTGTATGTGTGTGTGTGTGTGTGTGTGTGTGTTTGTGTCTGTGTTAGTGTGTGTGTGTTAGTGTGTGTGTGTGTGTGTGTGTGTGTGTGTGTGTGTGTGTGTGTGTGTGTGTGCGTGTGTGTGTGTGTATGTGTGTGTGTGTGTGTGTGTGTGTGTGTGTGTGCGTGTGTGTGCGTGTGTGTGTCTGTCTGTCTGTGTTCCATCCAATGTATAAATCAGATAACAAAACCTTTGTCATAAGTGTTAAGAATTCTTTATTAAATTTGACAATAATTGAAGCTGCACCAGGATTGCTGGAACACATCCTATAACTAGTCCAGGGTCCTTTGAACTGCACTAAAGTGGTGTTACTTTCACAAAGTGTCCTCTACTTCTTTCAACTGTTAACTACACTGTTATCTGTGGACTACAGTGGGTTAAGTGTTGTCTGTGAACTAAACTATGTGTTATCTATGGACTACAGTGGGTTATGTGTTGTCTGTGAACTAAACTATGTGTTATCTGTGGACTACAGTTGGTTAAGTGTTGTCGATGAACTTGACTGTTATCTATGGACTACAGTTGGTTAAGTGTTGTCGATGAACTTGATTGTTATCTGTGGACTACAGTGGGTTAAGTGTTGTCGATGAACTTGACTGTTATCTGTGGACTACAGTGGGTTAAGTGTTGTCGATGAACTTGACTGTTATCTGTGGACTACAGTGGGTTAAGTGTAAACTACACATGAAGTGTTAAAAGTGTTGGACTATATGTTACTGTATGCACATTGTGGACTATAGTACATCAAGTGTGGGATTACTGTACGTTTTCGATATTTTTGGTGGAATGCATCAAGTGCTTATTCCTGTGGACTACACTGAAGTGCTGACTGAGTCCTCCACAGTGTACTGATAAAGAACCAGGTTCCACAGTACATACAGTATGTGTAGTATGTGTTTTCTGAGAACTACATACATAAGTGCACCGAAATTTTATCTGTTGTCTGTAGCATGCGCGTGGGCTTGTCTGTGATCCAGTTACATTGAAACCTACCCTGGGCATGCTTTCACGGAGGGTACAGCACCTGAAACTTTACAATGTTACAAAATACTACACATTAAACAAAGTCATCCCTCTCTATCTCACTGTGCAATCAAACAGGAATTACACCTCCAAGATGAGTTCATTCTTGAAACTGTACAGTGGATTCTCGTTAATCCTCCACCACTTCATCTGCCAAACCTTTTAATCCGCCACAATTTCCCAGTACCAATATAATGTACAAGTACCAATGAACATACGATTAATCCGCCAAGCTCCTTAATCCACTATATTCTTTGAAAATGTATTGCGGCAGATTAACAAGTATTCACTGTATTATGCAATATATCATCTTGGCAGAATCCATCACCATGTATTATATATACTATATTGTCATGCATTATATATGCTAGGAGCTAAGAGGTGTGTGGGTTTGTGTGTGGGTGTGGATGTGTTTGTGTGGGTGGGTGTGTTTGTTTGTTTGTTTGTTTGTGTGTTATCATATCTTTAAATCTCTTATCTTATCTACTCATGATATTACAGCTGACTGGCATACTTTGTATTAGTAGGTACCACTTAGGTTGACAAGTAGTCAATTGTTGGGACTAAACATTGCAAATTGGTGAAACATTCACTACATTAACATCACTAATAATGGTTGTCATGCTAGAATGCATTATATTGTATGGTTTCCATACAAGAGTGCATTAAGTGATACAGTTGCCATGATAGAGTGCATTATGTTGTACGGTTGCCGTGATAGGGTGTATTGTGTGATACGGTTGCCATGATAGAGTGCATTGTCTGAGAGAGTTGCCATGATAGGGTGTATTGTGTGATACGGTTTCCATACAAGAGTGCATTATGCAATACAGTTGTCATGATAGGGTGCATTGTGTGATACGGTTGCCATGATAGGGTGTATTGTGTGATACAGTTGCCATGATAGAGTGCATTGTCTGATAGAGTTGCCATGATAGGGTGTATTGTGTGATACGGTTTCCATACAAGAGTGCATTATGCGATACAGTTGTCATGATAGGGTGCATTGTGTGATACGGTTGCCATGATAGGGTGCATTGTCTGATAGAGTTGCCATGATAGGGTGTATTGTGTGATACGGTTTCCATACAAGAGTGCATTATGTGATACAGTTGCCATGATAGGGTGCATTGTGTGATACGGTTGCCATGATAGGGTGCATTGTGTGATACGGTTGCCATGATAGGGTGTATTGTGTGATACGGTTGCCATGATAGGGTGTATTGTGTGATACGGTTTCCATACAAGAGTGCATTATGTGATACAGTTGCCATGATAGGGTGTGTTGTGTGATACGGTTGCCATGATAGGGTGCATTGTGTGATACAGTTGCCATGATAGGGTGTATTTTGTGATACGGTTGCCATGATAGGGTGCATTGTGTGATACGGTTGCCATGATAGGGTGCATTGTGTGATACGGTTGCCATGATAGGGTGTATTTTGTGATACGGTTGCCATGATAGGGTGCATTGTGTGATACGGTTGCCATGATGCAGTGCATTATTCCCATGGTTGTAGGTCTACGACTCCTACCTTTCGGCTATTTCCCCATGGAGAAGAGAGGTGCAGAGACAACCAAGCGGCCAGTCTATGTGAGTGTGGGGTAGTTCGTGCTTGTAGACGGCTAGACTTGTGTAAAGGTACATATGCATGTACTGCTATATACGGACATACATATAATGCTAATGTACACAATATGTGTACATATATGAACACACACACGCATGCACACGCACGCACACACACACTCACACACGCACGCACGCACACACACACACACACACACACACACACACGCACACACACTGTACCTACTCACAGTATATATGCAGAATCACAGTTATGTATGTTCATTTTTTCACAGGTAGTAGATGTGGCTAAGGCAGTAGTGAGTGTACTCACAGACTCAAGTACAGTAGGACAGACATACGAACTAACAGGGTAAATACTCCACTTTGGGTAGTTTGTACACATACACACATACATGCCTATGTATGTGTAATATTTATCCCTTCTATGTAGATACATCTATGTATGTGTATGTACAGAAGCCTTTGTGCATTGGTGTGTGTGTGTTTGTGGCTGTGTATGTGCCCAGTATTCAGACCTCATATCTCAATACCGTATTAATAGCCACACAAATTTTCAATATTCCCTAGCTCTGTATGTGTAGATATGTATGTATTTGCATAGGCACATATGTATGACATACGTATGTAATATTATGTTATAAAACACATAATAATGTGCATACAAACATATGTATATGCATGCTTGCAGTCCAGCTTGCTTAGTGAGTACCTTGAAGGGCACACCAAACCTGTACTTCTTATCAGTGGTACTTACCATCAGTACTGTTTGACATAGTGTACATGAGCTAGGACCAAGTGAGGTGAATGTGTTGACAAAGCTTGTATGTACTAACCAGGAGTGTGTACTATATGAGGAGAGTGCACTCACCAGGGTACTCACTAAGCAAGTTGCACTGTGTATAGCAGCATGCCGTGATGAACATAATGTAAAGCATTGTATGAATGTAACATAGTAAGATAACAAGTAAGTTTATGTGGACACTGTATATACACCATGTTATACATACCTAGTGTGCAAGTTTCCTTAATCCTACCTACTTTAACCTGATGTACATACATACCTACATACATGGTTAACTTGTCCTTAGTGTATATTGTGCTTTGCCAACAGACCCAAGGAGTATGTCCTCTACGATCTTGTGAACTATATCTACCATGTAACCTACAGGCCTTTCAGGCCTTATTCACCTCCAAAGTCACTGGCAAGGTATAGTGTGTGTGTGTGTGTGTGTGTGTGTGTGTGTGTGTGTGTGTGTGTGTGTGTATGTGTGTGGATGTATGCATGTGTGTGGATGTATGTACGTTACGTGTGTTGTGTGTGCTCACACATTGGGTGCATCTGCAGTCTATCTGATTGATTTGTAAACTTTGTAACTGAAAATGTGCAGACACTTCCCATGACCCCTACTGCAAGTCCGTGAGACCACCTGTAGTAGCCAACATATGTAGCACCACAATCCTACTTGCTGTGTAAGTTCACTGAAGGGTGTCTCAAACTCTTTCCTTCTTACCAGGGATACATACTTGCTGCTGATACTGGTTAACATGGTGTATATGAGCTAGGGACCAAGTGAATGTATTAACCAGTAGTATATACTAACCCTGAGTATGTAGTGACCATGAATGGTATCCACCAGGAGTGTGTACTAACCATGAGTGTGTACTAACCAGGAGTGTGTACTAACCAGGAGTATGTACTAACCAGGAGTGTGTACTAACCAGGAGTGTGTACTAACCAGGAGTATGTACTAACCAGGAGTGTGTAATATGCAGGAGTGTTCACTGACCGTATGTGTGTACTTACCAGGTTTACATACTAACCAGGAGTGTGTACTAACCAGGATTGTGTGCTAACCAGGAGTATGTACTAACCAGGAGTATGTACTAACCAGGAGTGTGTACTAACCAGGAGTGTGTACTAACCAGGAGTATGTACTAACCAGGAGTGTGTACCAACCAGGAGTGTGTGCTAATCAGGAGTTTGCGCTAATTAACGGGGAGTGTGTACTGACCAGGAATATGTACTAGCCAGACGTATCTGCTATTTAGGAGTGTGTAATAACCAGGAGTGTGTGCTAACGGGGAGTGTGTACTAACCAGGAGTGTGTACTAACCAGGAATACATATAAACTAGCACTTACAAAGCAGGGTGAACTGTACTTCCAGGCAGCACTCATTTCATAGCTCATATTAGGCAAATGAGCAATGGTTCCATTACTGAAGTACGTATGTTTGTCGTCTTATATGGTGTGGTCTTCAATGAGGCATTGTACAGGCAGTGGGAATGAAGTGCACACATGCACACGTACAAACCACCTTTGCCCAATTTGTGCAATCACACACTCAGCCCTATTCCTGACTGTATGCAACACATCTGTTGTGATCACATATAAGTGTTTGGGTTGTGTTAGGGTTATTCAGTAAAACCTCACAAGGCAGGCCACCTGTGGGACCAGATAAGATGGTATGATTGAGGTGGTCATAATTCTGATGTTGATTTTGTAAAATCTCAAGAACATGAAAATGAAGCCCTATAGGCTGGGATGTAGAGGTTCAAATACCAAACCTTCCTTTGTGTGTGTGTGTGTGTGTGTGTGTGTGTGTGTGTGTGTGTGTAGGTGTTTGTGTGTGTGTGTGTGTGTGTGTGTGTGTGTGTGTGTGTGTGTGTGTGCTTTCCCACAAAAGTGTTCATTCGTTTGTTAATAATTTTTTGTTTGGTGTGTTTCTTGGTCTATTTATTGTGAGTACAAAGCACTAAAGAATACCTTCCTAACATGGAAGAAGGTTAAACCTATAATTGTGTGTGTGTGTGTGTATGAGTGTGTAACACGTGTGTGTGTGTGTGTGTGTGTGTGTGTGTGTGTGTGTGTGTGTGTGTGTGTGTGTGTGTGTTACATCTAAGGTAACCATAAATTTTGAATGGATTCATCCGTTACCATGGCAATGATTGAAAAGGGGTCTTGTCAGCAGTGTCAATGAATTTGCTGCATTTGTAGTGTATATAATGTGAATATACTTATTTCCACTTCCAATTCAGATTTGCTGCATGGGTTTTGGAACAAAGCCCCTTCACTCCATATATGACAAGAGATATCTGGAAAAGGGTATGTACTATGAACATGTGTGGCATAGAACTGGTGATAAGAGGTAACAGAGGTTGACAGTGTAATTGATGCTTATTGTAGTGTAGCTGTTGGCTCTTTCAGCCGATATAGAACCTCACATCAAGGGTGATATTTGAATGAGACCATGACTCATCCGTGATCCCCAATTGACTTGTGCCCAGTTACCAGATCCCTAGTTACCAGATCCCTAGTTACCTGATCCCTAGTTACCAGATCCCTAGTTACCTGATCCCTAGTTACCTGATCCCTAGTTACCAGATCCCTAGTTACCTGATCCCTAGTTACCTGATCCCTAGCTACCTGATCCCTAGCTACCTGATCCCTAGCTACCTGATCCTTAGTCAGCTAGTACCGGTAGTACCATAGTAACAAGTGCTGGTTTGTGTGTTGGGTCAGTTATTAGCATTCATCCACTTGATCTTACCTCTTGTGACTTTTAACACATGAAGTCAGGTTTTCCACATCTGAGTGTGCCTAAGGGCATACATATCATGCATTGAATGAGAATGTTAACATTCCATTTAATGCATGATACATACACGATTGAATATGGTATAGACTACAGTCAATTTTATTTATTCCTTTGTTATATCTCACCCATACTAGTGACAGTATCTTATGCTCACATCTAGTGTATACCCTGCAACTAGGAGTGTAGTGTAGAGAGCCTGTGCTAAGAGTCACAAGATGTTTCTCATCCCAGCTCCATCTCAGTGATAAAAATGTTGAAGACCTCCCAGGGTTGGAAGACCTCGGGGTGATCCCATCTCGACTGGAAGACAAGGCCATATCTGTTCTCAGGCGTTACAGAAACTTCTACACTTATAACAAGAGTTTGGATGACCTTGAGCCAGCTAGAAGACCATAAACAGCATTGTCCCAAGACGCACACCATATCTGTACACCATATTTATGCTACATTGTTGTATGCCCATTAGTGGTAATGATTACTGTATTGAATACCATTGCAAATGGTGCGTGACCTTAGCAATGAATCTCATTAACGTACATGAATATCATTACTGTACTTGTATTGTGTACATAATATTATAGCACATTCCACTGTTATGTCAATGTCATATATCAACCACACACCTATTATATGTAATAGTTATATCCTGGTGTGGTGATTGGTAGAGAATTTGTACTGCAATATGTATTGTATATGCACGCGCATAGTTCAATACATATTATATGCAATAGAAATGTGTTTTACTAATTTCCTGCCTTAATTGTTCTCATGCAATTAATCCTAACAATGAAACCTGTCTGGTGACCTGTACTGTATCACTGACCTGTGCTACATGGCTTATGTATGCAGTTTTTCCTTTGATCT
This sequence comes from Chondrilla cf. caribensis, assembly GCA_964020155.1. Classification (NCBI taxonomy): domain Eukaryota; kingdom Metazoa; phylum Porifera; class Demospongiae; order Chondrillida; family Chondrillidae; genus Chondrilla; species Chondrilla cf. caribensis. The sequence continues at coordinate 1,508,942 of OZ026555.1, read as the reverse complement.
AATTAACCCTCAACCGGGATACAAGGCTTATATGTACACACAGTTTTTCCTTTGATCTAACCCCCAACCATGCAGGATACAAAATTTAATAATGCTTAGGAGGCCTAGGGAAATGCCATGATCATCTCCTACAGGATCAGCTAAACACTACTGAAACAGTATTGACGTCACTGTAATATTTCAAACAGGGACATCCCGACATCCAACAATATACAATACGGTATTCAATGGCGTTTGATACTCAATGAAAGTGGTATATATTTATTTATTGATTCCAGAATAATGCTCCACCGCTTAATACGTCACACTGCCATGTAAATTTGCTCATAGTCTCCCCTATCATTGTCAAATTCATATTATGTCTGGTGAGCCACAATATACACTCAGGTGTTTGAGGTCTTATATCTGTGGTATACATGTATCTGTTCAATCTACCACCTGCCAAATCAGTGATCCACCATGTTCTTCAGTTGGGCCACCATAAAGTACATGTTCGACCTTAAACCAATTTAATAGGTACATCTGTAGTGAAATTTAGAGTGCCATAGGGGAAACTGGGTAATTCTCGGCCGATCACGTAGCAGTGAAATAGATTGACACAGATTGAAATGCGATATATTTCGACCAGTTCAATCTATTTCACTAGCTGCTATGTAATCGGTCAAGAATTACCCAGTTTCCCCTATAGCTATCTAATCACGAGTCTCTCCCAAATTAGCATTCCATATCAAAATCTCACTACACTTAGAAGCAAATCGCCAATAGTAAACTTATCTACTTAAGTTACTCCTTCTTACTCAACTTATGGCATCTGTTGCCATAGAAAATGTGATTATGCAGCAATTTCATATTGTATGAAGCTGTGGCCATTATAATATTATAAAGTTTCTGAATACTCAACTGACATAACGTTTCAATCTTCATTCCATCAATTTCTACAAATGTGTATATCAATTTTTATCAATATCAGGCCAGTAGGAATCAATTTGAAGGTACTGGTGGCAAGGATATTAGCAATTCTGCTCCCTTTGCTAAAATTAAACCTCATGAACATACTAATCGGAAAGAAGTGGATAACGAGGTTTGTCAGTGATGGAAGGAGTTGATTTTGTAGTTAGTCCCACTTGGGTCAGGACAATGCCATGTTTCGCAGCAACGTTTCCATCGCATGACATAATGAGATCAGATGGTGATTACCTATCCTTATATGGCATAATAAATAATGTGATCAAATGATGACTGAATGGCTGATTACTTCAAGAAGTGGTAAGGCCATAACCTTACGAGTTGATCTCAGACAATAATCAATAATTTATTAACAGTTCATTCCCCATGCAACAGTACATGTATACTAGGTGTGAACATAGTTCAGAACTTCGCCAAACAGAAAATGGCAGTATAATATTATGTCATGCCAGATGTGTGTACGCCAGTTTTCTGATGGAATGCACTTGTTGAATGTTGTTGTCAGCCAATCACAATATTCAATAACAGTTTGCTTGCCTGCAACACAGTTCATTCCCCGTACGACAGTACATGTATAGTAATACTATGATTACTTTACTACAGTCAGGTCTCTTTACAGCAGCAATCTTTACTCGTGTACAAGTACAGTCTCTTTACAATAGCATGTATTGTGAGCATAGATGTATCCACACACACACACAGTAGTTGTATTGGTTACAACAGCAAATTGGTTATAACGACGGGGAAAGTGAGTCTATCGTGCTTCGTATTTGTTTCCAGTCCAGTACCTCGCGTGATAGTCACATGATTTGTGACGTAACCGTGTGCACTTGACTTCAGCGAGAGGGCACGTATGTGGGCCATTGCTGATAATCGGATTTCAGACAAACCCGTATAATAAGTAAATTCCCACGCACCGCACGTAAAACCAAGTGTATGCATAGCTATTCGTACCGAGAGACGTCTATTCGTCAAGATTTGAGAGAGAACTTCACCGTAGGCACTAAAACTTTACGTCAGCTACTGTCCGAGACTGATATCGATGGGGAAAGAAAGTCAGCTACTCGAGGCTGCTCAGCAAGGAAATTTAGCGAAAGTAGAGGTATGGTTTGTCGAATCTGCTCCTGTATTCGTGTGTACATGTGGTACGTATGGTGGGGGTCGTGGTAGGAGTATACCAAGCGATGTCACAGCTCCGCTACCAAAGGGCCACTCACCCTCACCAGGGGTGTAGTGTTTCATTTCGAACAATTAATACTATTAATGAGTCTACCATCAACAAGTGTACAGACGTCCTACCACACCCCACCTGTCGTACATACGCTTCAGATGATGGTATAGAAAAGCCCATGGTACAACGGTACGTACGTAGTTATTGAATACAGTGTCCGGCACTTTTGTGGAGCGCGGTGTTTGTTATACGCCAGCTATAACGATGCTTTCATTGTGAATTACTTGTTTGCGACTGGTCCTAACTGTAGAAATTACTTGGAATTAAGAAGAAGAAGATTTCTGCGACCGTCTCTCCTGAAGACGAGAAAAATGGAGTGTGTGTAACGGGTGACGTTGATAGAGAGGTACCCAAGAATTCTTCGGTTATTTTGGAGAAATCACACGCCTCGTCTGTGGATGTGAACTGTGTTGACGGCAATGGCAGTACGCCTCTTATTTTGGGCGCCTTTCACGGCCACAGGGACGTGGTGTACACTCTACTCCTGTATTCGGCCGATATAAACGTTCAAGACAATCAAGGGTGAGTGTATCCGTAAGGCATACACGTTGTTCCCGACATAGATTATGTGAGTCTTGTTGTATAAGACATTAAGGGTCTACGGTTGTACGAATTGGCTAATAGTTATGTTACAGTGTAGGTCTTTGGAGTGTCACGATGGGAACCTGTTGTTATGGTGTGTAATCACTTTAGTCACAGTCTGTAGGTCTGCAGGTCATGTTGGTCAGCATGTGTTGCTCCAGTTGGTTGCACACACACCAAACAACAAAGCCCTGTGTACAGTAATGCCGTATGTACTGGGGTATCCAATGTACAGTGACATCCAATGTACAGTGACATCCAATGTACAGTAATGCCTTATGTACAGGGATATCCAATGTGGAGTGACATCCAATGTACAGTGATGTCTTATGTACAGTGACATCCAATGTACAGTGACATCCAATGTACAGTGACATCCAATGTACAGTGACATCCAATGTACAGTGATGTCTTATGTACAGTGACATCCAATGTACAGTGACATCCAATGTACAGTGATGTCTTATGTACAGTGACATCCAATGTACAGTGTTGTGCTGTGTATATCACATCTATTGTACAGTGACCATTCAAAGTATTATGACATCCAATGTACTGTAAGATCTCTGTTAGGTAAATCTATTGTACCCACTGATCCCTATTGGAAACTTTCCTCATCTTTTCTACCTTATACACACACCACCCACCTACACCCCCACACACACACAATAACTCTAGAAATACGGCTCTACACATGGCTGCTTGGCAGAACAGGAGTGACGTGGTGGAAGTCCTGGTGGAGAACGGGATAGACGTCAACAAGAGGAACGCTAAGGGCTCCACCGCTCTGCACTTTGCCAGTCAGTTCTGCATTCCAGGCAAGCTCTTCACCATCGCTAGAATCCTTCAAGGCAATGCAGACCCCATGATTGGAAACGAAGACGGAGACACCGCTCTGGATCTAGCAGCGAGATTCGACAAGCGAGGTCGGAACATAGCCCAGCGGTGTGATGTGTAGTGCGTTGTTGTAACTGCAAGTACATACAGTTGAATCCAACTCGAAGGCCACCTGGGGATTAGGACCACCATTACCCAGTCCAAGGAATTCCCACACTGTATTACTCTACGCACAGTTCACCGTCAGAATAACACCACCTTATGAATAAGATCATTTTCACTTTTCCCACAGATGGTATCAATTGTGAGATTCCACTGTAATTATTTACATTTTGATGATGATTGTTTTCAATTGTAAGTTGTGACTAGTTGCTCCTGGTAGTTCCTTATATGGTATTCCTGTCCATGTACATATGTGGTTTTGTGCACCCAATGCTGATGTTTTGCCCATCCTATATTGAGGGTCTGTTTGTCAAAATTTAATATTATAGCTTTGTCCATCAAACATTATGGCTCTGCCCATCAAATATTGTGATGTTGCCTATCAGATATTGTGGTTCTCCCCATCAAAATTGAGCTTTTGTTCACCCAATTTTGTTGTTCTGTCCATGCATATGTTCACTTATACTTTTCTGTCTTATTGACTAACAGAGGTAGTGTCGATGTTGGTGGATTCCTCTCCTGATGTCCTCCAGTCAAGTCATCCACTGATCGAGGCTGCCCGTGCGGGCCGCAGTGAAGTGGTGGAGATCCTCCTCAATGCTGGGATGGATCCAAACCTGATGGACGAAAGAACACAAAGTTATCCTTTACATGAGTCTGTCAGGTTCTTTAGACTGAAGGTTGCAAAACTGTTGTTAGAGTTTGGGGCAATGGTGGACGTTACAAATAGTGAAGGAGAGGTACGTATGTTAAAACAATTGTGTGTGTGTGGGGGGGTGAATTTGTGGGTGTATTTGTGTGTGTGCGTGTGTGTGCGTGCGCATGTGTGTGTGTGTATGTGTGTGTGTGTGTGTGTGTGTGTGTGTGTGTGTGTGTGTGTGTGTGTGTGTGTATGGATATGTATGGAGAAAGACATAATATTCCCACTCTTTGTTTAAGAATGTTCTCATTCTCACAGACACCACCAAGTATAGCATTCTTGCTACCAGAAGCCAAGCGGGAAGAATTCCTCCTGTTATTTGAAGGTTGGAGAATGCACACACCTGTATGTATGTACTGTGTATACTCTAATCTACAGTATTCCTATGAAATATTGATGTATTTATCAACTTTTCTGATATTTGCATTACTTTGAACTAATTTATTACTAATTAATTTATTAATTTATGTTTTGTTGACGTTTAGAATCCAAGAACTGGGACAAAAGAATCCCCGAGGTGAGTGTCCCTGGTCAACTATTGGTTCCACTGGATTCACTGGTTCACCTCTACTGCTTCCTGACAGGTTTACCTTGAAAGGGAGAAGAGTTGTGAGGATCTTGATTCTTCAGCTGAAGCGGCTGGTAGTAAGTCTCTGTGTACTGTAACATAGTGTACGTACGTGTGTAAATGTGTACATGTGTACATGGGTGTGATGTATTCATGTAAATGCTAAAGTTTGGGCATATTTACATTCTGTACATGTTGACGCACATTGTGTACATGTGTATGTTGTGTATATGTGGACATTATTTACATGTGTACATAATGTACATGTACATGTGCATTTGTGTACATGTGTATGTTGTGTAGATGTGTACATTGTGTACATGTGTATGTTGTGTAGATGTGTACATTGTTTGCATGTGTACGTACTGTACATGTGTACCCTGTACATTAACTCCAGTGCATTCAACTTCTCCCACCTCCCTTGCAGTTGTCTATCCTCTCTTGAAGAACAAGAGGAGCTGGCTTAAGAACAACTCGGATCACTGTAGCTGTAACCTGGAGAAGTACCCCTGTACCAATCTACTTGATGGTGAGTATGTGTACTTTGAATGTGTAGTGCATGTCCCTGTGTTGGGTACGTATCTACGGTGTACACATATGTACTCCGCACATCATAATTTCAATTAATCAACATTTAATTTCATTTAATACAATTAATTGAATATGTACTGTATGTCCCTGTGTTGAGTACGTGTCTATGGTGTCTACACGTACATATGTACTCTACACACATCATAATTTCAATTAATCAACATTTAATTTCATTTAATACAATTAATTGAATGTGTACTGCATGTACTTGTGTTGGGTATGTGTCTATGGTGTCCACACGTACATACGTACTCCGCACATTTCATAATTTCAATTAATCAACATTTAATTTCATTTAATACAATAAATTATATAGTAAATTATTAAATTATGTATTAAAATGAATTAATCTTATTCCTATTGAGACTGCTGTTCTGTATTGAGTACTTATATACTGATCCACTGTGGTGTGCAGCCAATGGCTGTTGCTGATCCTTCAATGGTCTCAGCAGACAGGTTTGACCATGTGTTCCTCTATTGTCCCTCTGTTTTCTCCCTCTTCATCCAGGTGACTTGAATACCTTCTGGATGACCCCTAGTCCTGGGGGGGACTGGGTGGTGCTTGATCTCCACTCGATGTACATATTGAACGGAGTGAGGATTTACGGATGGGGGAACAGACAAATGTTGAGACAGTTCATTGTGGAGACTGGGGAATCCTTGAGGTAATTTGTGTTTGTATCAGTTTATAGTCACCATGGAGATGGGGAAATCCCGATGTATTTAGTATGCCCTCCCTACTAATCTGCCTGTTAAGTGTTAACATTTGTTGTTTCTCCATGCTGTTTCAC
>OZ026555.1:1495014-1497514 GCA_964020155.1 Chondrilla cf. caribensis | reverse complement strand
TCTCGGTTCATACCGGAAGCCTCCTTCACAAGTTGTTGCTGGAACCATGACAACACAATCATTGCCTTGGGAACCACAAATGGAGAGATTATCGAATTGGGGCTAGAGGGCGACATGATCTCCTCATCACAGACAAGATGTTCCCGGATAAATAGCTTGGATTGCTATAAGAACGAGGAAAAAAGTGGTGGGTATTTCCCTATATGATGTCATAGCTGTGTACATGTCTGAGGGTATTTACTATTGACAAGGTTGCATGAGTGTATTCACACAGTAAAGAGTGCACTATTACAGTGAAACTTGCTTAGTAAGTACTTACCTACGTACGTACGTATGTTACATATACAGTGAATACTCGTCAATCCGTCACAATTCATTTTCAAAGAATATGGTGGATTAATGAGTTTGGCGGATGAACTGGATATTCATTGATACTTGTACATTACGTATATTGATACTGGGAAATTGTGGCATATTTAAGGTTTGGGAGATAAAGCAGTGGCGGATTAACGAGAATTCACCATAGTATATTCTCCTGGTTAGTAAGTACACTTCACTCAGTCCCTAGCTCATGTACACTACGTCAACCAGTATTGACAGTAAGTACAGTACCTCTGATAAGAAGTACACTTTTGGTGTATGTACCTCATCCATTGTATGACAAGTGTACCTTCTTTGTGTAGGTTACACTGGTTACCTGGTAACGGGAGAGGTTGTGTTCATTGACAGTCGTAGTGATACAGCTGAGGGTGCATGTACCTATGTGAACACCTGGCTGACTGAGGGGGATGCCAGGTGGAGTCCCACCAGGGAGCTCTTGGCCGTGGTGGGCGTGGACAGTGTGGAGAAGACAATGAAGGTCAAAGTACTAAGCCCCTCAGGGAGGTGCCTGCTCACGCTGTCACTCTCAAGGATTCAACTACAACTGGTGAGAAACAGACATACGCATATTCACATAATTTTATGTATGTGCATACGTATGTACTGTACATGCATTAGCAATGCATGTACATACGTACGTACATATAGTGAGTTCTTGTTGATCTGCCACAATGCATGTTCAAAAAATGTATACATATTAACGAGTTGGACTGATTAACTGGATATTAGTTAGTACTTGTATATTCGATTGGTACTGGGAAACTGTGGCGGATTGATGAAAATTATTTGTGTGTTGCATTTAGCTATAAACTGGTTATATGTAACTGTCTATATGTCAGTTTCGATTAAGGACACTTTGGGACCTTAAATTTAGGCTTTAGGTTTCCTCAATTCAGAGGTCATTAATACACTACAGTAATACACTGGGACACAGAATGGTGTCCTTATTATAGAGGTTTCTACATTTCAGAGGTAGTAACAGAGAGTTCCCACTGTATATGTACATACGCACACACATTCATTCTTATCAATGTTCTGTTCTTTGCGTGATATTTGATGTCTACTCTTCTTCAGTTTCGGTCTCCACTTTTAAAGAAACCATCTTCCATCGTCTGGGACGGGCAGGAGGGGTTCTACGTGTCCATTCAGTCAAACCTCCACTTTGTTCAGACCAAACAAGATTTCCCTTCTCTGAATTACCTGTGTCAGGAGGCTGTGAAGAAATCAGTCATGCTAGGCACAGAAATTAGAACTTTACCACTACCTAAAGCAATTCGGAAGAACATAGTGAACGATGTCGATGTCATTACCGGAATACAGCTTCCGTTATCGATCCAGCCTCTGTTGTCATGGGAACCACTTTTCCAGCCCCTCCCACAAAAGCTCCGCCTCCATTGCTCAATTGACCTGGTCCCAAGCAGTGTAGCCAACCAGCAGCAGTACATCCTGAACCTGGAGCACTGTGGAGGAGTGGTCTCATTACTGCAGGCCACAGTGACAACATCCAAGATTATGCCATTCACTGTCCAATTCTCTGTTAGACCTGCAAGCAGCCTGATGTTCCTAGCCAACAGTGAACTGTGGATTCAGTCCTCTTCTATAGATTTTGAGAGATCACGCAGTGTTCGGAGGAGAAGTTCCCTCTGCAGAAAGGCAGTAAACAAGGTTAAACAGCTGGTGCGGAGGAGAGGACAACTGGGTGATGCCAGCAATCCGACTGTGGGCATGTCACCTACATCAAGTCCCGCCCATCGTTTCTCGCGGTCACGCCCAAATCACGAGACCATGTCTTCTCCAGTTTTGGCTCATTCCTCGGTCAATACGCTGTCTTTCAGATCAAGTTTTGAGAGTTCTGTCCATTCACAGAAGGAATTAGGTACCCTTGCCATTGCACCCAACTACTTCAGAAATGAGCCCCGACATTTGATTGCGACACTCCCCCCGTTGCCTGGATACCACAGTGGACTAATCTTGCAGTCCAAACGACCTCACTGGAACGAAAACACTTCAGTTTACGAGCTTGACTTTGGGGGACGGATCAACAGGGACTCGGTGAAGAATTTCCAATTGGAGCACAACGACGAAATGGTACATTTTAAGTATTTCCATGTTCATACGT
>OZ026555.1:1460014-1492514 GCA_964020155.1 Chondrilla cf. caribensis | reverse complement strand
ATCACATGACTGTCACATGCCTCGAATGGTCGCCTGATGGTGATTTGATCCTGGTTGGTACATCTAGAGGTACTATTGTTGAGCTGACACAGACTGGACAGGTCATTAGAATAACAGAGTGTACCCTCTCTAGTATACTCTCAATATCCTGGATTAGGTATCCCAACAGCAACGAGTGCCTGGCTATATATGCCGATGGAGGAAAGTGCTTCATCATGCCAACGTGGGCGGAGACCTGGGCTACCACACTGTCCCTGTGCATGGGAAACGGCTGCGCTCGCTGGAGTCCGTCACTGGATGTGCTGGCCGTGTGCGGATCCACCCCATCGCGCTCCCTGACCTGCGTGAGGATACTGTCCAGGAATGGAGAACCACTGGCTATGAAAACACTACCAATCAAGGTATGTACCTCATGCACTAGTTTGGAAAGAGGGTTGTTGGCTAGGTGCCTCTCATAGATTAGTTCAATAGAAATCTCTAGCTAGAATTCAACCACTGACAAGTAAAGGTAGCAGTTAGCTGCCGAAACACTTGGTGCAATAAAATTTCTGTGGCTAGAGATTTCCATTGAACCTATCCATGTACTCATTCTGTGTAATATTTGATCCCAGAAATATTAATTTTGTCAGGGATGTCGCACATCACATATGGGGTACAGAGGTTTTAAACCTTAGAAAGGGGAACTTGTAACTGTCAGCAACATCTAGTCTGCACTGTTAGCGTGTACTGCATTATGAACTCCAAGTGCAGATGTGTATATTGACATCCCTCGTACTTTGTCATATTCATATATTGTACATTACATGGTATGTGATTAAAATGTGCACTGCTTATGTCAAGAATATAGTATCGCTTACAGTACAGTGGAACAAGGCCACCTGTCCTACATGACCACACTCGAACTATCCAATACATAATCTCAAATACTCTGATACACCTCTACATGAAGAGCACCTGTCTACAGGGACCACATTCTCCAAGTCCCAAGGGGTCTTCATATATTATGGATCCCACTGTACAACAGCAACTTCAGGATGGATACTTGGGAATAGGAAGGATGTGGCAACACAAAGCTACATGTACACATTGGATCCTTGTATATAAAACCACAGGATATTACCAATATCAGAGTCTCAAAGCTTCAATAGAGAATTTGAAACAGGTAGTTTTGAGCAGAAGACTTTAATGTAGTCAAAACGACTGTTGCATGTTTTGTTCAAAATGCAGTAGAACCTGTAGAGACCCCCAAGGAAGAAAATGTGGTCTTCGTATAACATTTTAGACAGGTGGTCTTCATATAGAGATGTATCAGTGTACTTCAGATTATGTATTGGATAGTTCAACAGTGGTCACTTAAAGCAGACGATCTTCATATAAGATGGTCTTTAATACAGCTTCCATCGTATTCCCATTTCAAACTGTGACGCTATTGGCTGCTTTGATCCCCTACAGACCTACTCCACAGATCTGGTGTGGCTGGGTGAGGAGATCTTGTACCTGGTGTGCCACCACACCAGCACCATTGTCCCACTGGTTCTGCTCAAGGAGGTGCCTACACTACAGGCAATGTGTACAATGGAGATTGCAACTGTTATGCAGGGAGGGAAAATCCCTCCTCGTCCTCCAATTCTGACATCACTTGTAGCTAAATATAGAAGCAACGGTCTCACAATGACATCACTGGGGAGAGAACTGAGTGATTTACAACTGTTGACGTTGATATACGAGGCACCTCCACACCCCAACACCGTCCACTGTTCATTTCAAGTGGAGACTCTACACACCAGTTCCTTCCTCGGCATTCGCTACACAATGTTCTTAGAACACTTTGGAACCCTCATTCCCATATTAAAGGCTGTCAAGAAGAAATATTCCATTTATTTTTCCTCTCACACATTAAGTGTACGAGTGTGTGGTAAGAATGGTTTGGCCGGTTTTGTTAAACTGGTCATGCAGACCAGAACTACCACTCTGCTCAAAGTGAAGAATTCCAACTTCCAGGATGTTGGTAGGGTGGAGGTCAACCAGTGCACCCCAGTGGAGTGCCAGGATGTGAAGGCTCAATTCGGGGGCTCCACCCTCAGAAGCATGGCTCCATTGTACCGCCTGTCTGGTTACTACATCGCGGACAACACAGGAAGAATGACAGGCAATGGCTCAAGGAATACATCCATGGTGTTTAAGGACAAGAAGGTGAGAATCGTGTACAAGTCCAACCAATATTGATTTATTACACACACTACTGCGAACCTGTGTATAATGGTCACTGTATTGGCAGGCCACCTCTCTATAAGAGTCAGGTTACCAAGTCCAAAAAGGGCTGCTAGTGTACAGTTCAACCTGGGTATACAGACCACCTCTCCATAACAGTCACTTTTTTCAGATCCCAAGTGTTACCACTGTAGACAGGTTCCACTTTACTATGTACATATGTGACAGGCAAGAATCAAGACTCAATATGCATCATGTATCAGTCTGCTGGATTCTAGAGAACTACGTAGTACAGTATTCTCCCACAATATTCAACAGTGTTTATCTTTATGAATACCACAATAGAATGTTCATCCTTATAATGTGCTGCATAATGTGTATGTACATAGGCACATGCATACATATACACACAGCACAAATGAACCTCTTATCCTAGAGAAAGCAAACACTTGTACGTACTTATGTATGCACCACACATGTTTGACTGAGGGAGTGATAGAGCTTATTTCCACGACTGTACAGTCACTATTATCCTAAACATAGTGGAACTGTGAATTATACAGAAACAAAGTATGCTGCAGTCGTGATTCTCACCCTCCAACCAGCAATACTTATATTCCACAAGAAAGAAAACATTCAATGCATGAAATATTACACAGGTTTGAAAGTACACGTATATATTCCTGTTCTGTAGGTGTGCCAGTTTGGGAGGAAAGCAGATGGACATTTTGTTCTTGACTTTACAGACCCACTGACACCGTTCCAGGCTTTCTCAATCTCCCTCGCCATTCTTATGAGTAAAAAGTGAGTGAGTCACGTGTAATCCACATGTCAAGATTTCCTCTACAGTTGTGCATTGCTCTGTAAGACAGTGTCCTTTGTGATTTTGACACCTACACACATACACATGAATGGATGGGTAGTGTGTATAGGAGGAGATTGAACTGTACATACACAACATTGTCCATATGCATAATAGATACAATTAACATACATAAATGACTATTTAAGTAATATCGACATGTACACATAAGTACACACACAAACACACAACACATACATACACACACATGCATGTACACACACGTACACACACATGCATGTACACGCATAAATGTATACACACTCACATGTACACACACACACACACACACACACACACACACACACCACACACATGCATGCACACACATACACGTACACACACACACTCACGGTACACATTATCTCCTGTGGCAACTGCTTGTACTACATTGTGCTTCAGGTAACTGGCTACAGAGATGCCTTTCTCAATCAACTGGGTGGACAACAGTTGAGAAGACAAGCTTCATCAATACATTCACAATTTATAATATCAAGTCTGCACCTCTTTTATCCTAGCTGAATCTTTTACGTTGGCATTTCGACTGAACTCTTCTCTGATTCTTCTGTACGAGGCTTTTGATGTATTACATTTTGGTATAATGAAACGAAAGTAAGTAAATGAGTGGTCTATAGCCAAGTGTACTCATAGACCACTGCACACGTCAGCATACCGTTCAAGGCAACTTGATCCCCCTTGAACGCCCGTGAAGTAGTCCTCAGAAGAATTCGGTAACAACCCAAAACCTGAAGCAGCGAGATGGAGCAAAATATGTACTGCTTTGAATCCTACATACATACGTACCGTAATAAGCGCCGTACATAACAAACACAGTAGCAATAACAGAAATAACGTATAAACATGTTCAAATACTCGAACTAACAGCTGCTTTGGAAGCCATTTTATTCTTCACACGCAGTTCACGTGAAAATTTATTCAACTCGCGCGTATTGAATTTCCATTAGTATTCAAATTTCATCAATATTCAATTGCTGTGATCTATTATATGCAAGGCGTATACGTAGACCGGTGTACACAAGTACATGTAATATTGTGTTAATATGGTGGTAAAACTGCCACGGTCGAGCCTCTTGACTTCACTCCACATCCATCTTGTGGTGTGATATATAGGGATCCAAAGTTTCTATACGAAGAGTGCAGAATTGGAACACAGATGGGTATCTAGGATGCTCCGCAGTGAATGTCTCGGTATACTTCTCTGGGTAGTTGATATGACCCTCAAATTGTGCTACAATATGAGTGAAAAGAAATAACAAGGAGTGTCAGACAAACACACACAATACACTAGGCAGTTAAACAAGTTACATATAGCATGTTGTCGTGACAGCCATCAGAAGATATACACAGACACACAACAGCACCTCATGATCGGACATCTTGGGGGGAACAGTAACAAAGCAGATTATAATGGTTGTCAGATTGTAGCTATCTTCATAGTATGGTCTGTAATGATGGATACGTCTCAGAATCATTGTGGACTGGTTGATTCAGACGTTGGTATCTATAGAGGTGTTGGATGGTGACTTTCTACTGTTTTTAAATGGTACAACAGGTGCCATCCTAAAATTACAGGTGCCATCCTAAAATGTAGTCTCGTTCACAGGTGAATGTTTGCACTGTGCCAATGGCTCAAAAACTGTGTTTCTACTACACACACTGAACACACAAACATTCAGGAAGCATGTATGTGTAGATATGCTTATACTACCTACAATATAGCATTTGTCACTATAGTATGCAGTGTGTAGTGTGTACAGGTTAATACAGCATACATGAAGGGCATTGAAGGTGCCGAGTATACCTTTTAGATTGACAGTACACTTGTATTCTATGGATGGATCAAAGATCCAATTTTGTGGTAAAGCTGTTTTTGATAATATACCAGGGCGAGCTTGATGGATGGTCTACATAGAGGATAGAAAGTATAGATCATACACAATCGCATGTGCGCGCGCACACACACACACACACACACATTTCAAAATTCCACCACAAATTCAAACTTACAAGAACTGTTCCATTATGGTAGCAGTCCAGGACAATAGTCCAAGAGGCATTTGTAGCAAGCCCAAGAGCACCGACCTGCAAAGTCCCAGTATACTTCTCATCCAGGATAGAAACCGGCATGACCAAATCAACATCAATCTCAAAAGTGGTACCAGTGATAGGAACCATTATTGTCCGGCTATCTTGAGGGTAGATTGTCAAATATCGCTTCACCTTCTTTGGACGATGGGGTGTCTCCATAACGTATGTAGCTAGGAGTATGCTTTTCGGCGGGAGTTCTACTGTGTCACCGGGGAACCTCGGTGCAGGAATGGTTCTCAAGGAGTTGACGTCCATGATCCCAGCCCAAGACTGTGTTGCCTTTGATGTAGTCAAGATGAAGCTAACAGTATACATGGGGAAATTCAGAAAAGATGAGATAAAATAGTACACAATTCGGTTTTACATAAATGAATTTACAGGTCCCATTCTCAGACAATTCCCATGTAAATACCAGTGTACTTACACGCCCACACACAAACCAATTTATACACTAACCTACGTATGTATGTATATATCCATACACATACGCCTATGTACACACCTACGTACATATCCATGTACACACCCACATACACACTCATGTACACACCCATGTGCACACCTATGTACACACTCATGTACACACCCATGTGCACACCTATGTACACACTCACATACACACCCATGTACATACCTTGTACATATCCATGTACACATACATGCCAACACATAGTCATATGTACATAAATACTAGTTACTTTAAGCTGATTGTAAATGGGGTGTCTTCAACATTGACCAGGGCTATTGTGTAGTTACGACCATTCTGAACTGCCTCAACAAGAATACCCGCCCTTCCTTCTCTGACAATGTCCTCGACTATTAACAACCTGGTACCTCCTCGCAGATGACCAAGGAGAGCAAATGCTTCCATTTCTTGCGTATCTGTTCCATAATACAACTGGCACCCGCATATCTCCCCTGGGGACTGATATGAACACAAAGTACAGTGTATTATGACACTTATTACATTTTACCATAGCAACAAAAAACTAGTTCCATTCCAATAACAAAGAAATAGAGCAATGTTTACAATAGCATCCAACACAACAAAAACTGCAAAATTTTAAACACAACACCAACCACAATATCAACAATAAATGAAAAACAAAACAAAAGCTATACAAAACAGTGGACAACACATGACAAACACTACATACAATATTGGATAAACATAAAACAAACACAATACACAACATAGGATGACACAAAAACACTACACACAACATTGGTAAACACAAACAAACACAACACCAACATTGGACAGACACAAAATAAACACTACACACAACATTGGACAACGAAAACAACAAATATACTCAAGTATAGCACCTGAAAACACCACAATACATCAATGGACAGATAATACCACCGACATCAACACATCATTGAATAATTACATTACTGAACTAACATAGAAATCAAAGAGAAGTCGCGTAATGACTTGATCTGGGTGCCTGATGAGGGCTAGTGTAGCCAGAACAAGGGGGAAAGTCCTGTAGTTATAATGGTAGGTGTGGTTCTTCACCAGGGCATCATCAAATATCTTATTATTCGATTCTGTGATAGCAATTTTGAAGATTCTATCAAACTTGCTCCACGAGTAGCCGTTCAGAACATTGAGAGCTGACTCCAAAGCCTAAAGGTACATAAGAACAAGAAGTGAAGCGTTGAGGTTGTTTGAAACACCGGAATGGACACCACGTGGACCACCACATGCAATATTGTATACAGTGAATTTTCGTTAATCCATAACCACTTTATCCATCAAACCTATGTACTAATCCGCCACAATTTCAGTAGTTCAGCAGTTCAAGTAGTACCAATGAATATCTAGTTAATCCTCCAAACTCGTTAATCCACCATATTCTTTGAAAACGAATTGTGGCAGATTAACAAGAATTCACTGTACCAGAGTATTGGGAACACCACCTCTCTAATGCATACATGCACATAATACATGGTATCACTGAATGTGTACACAAGGTACATACATACCCTC
Source organism: Chondrilla cf. caribensis (assembly GCA_964020155.1). NCBI lineage: Eukaryota > Metazoa > Porifera > Demospongiae > Chondrillida > Chondrillidae > Chondrilla > Chondrilla cf. caribensis. The sequence continues at coordinate 1,485,333 of OZ026555.1, read as the reverse complement.
AGAGGTAATAGATATCAGAAATTCGTGGATAGCATCTCACTACACATAAAATTCCAAAGAAAAATCATATTTACCTGTTTAACCTACGTACCTGTGTACCTGTGTGCCTGTGTACCCCTATACCTGTCTACCTTGCAGTGTGTACAAGTGTACCTGTGTGTGAATATGGTGCTACTGACTATGTGAGTACCCTGGCTAGTGCACATTACCGGTTAATACACCTCATTCAGTCCCCTTCTCGTGTACCTCCGGTGACGTGTTGTTGCCGTAGGCATGGAAGTCAACAAAATCAAGGTAACCACCAGGCACTGTTCCATCAAGGAAGGGTCTCATGAAGGTGAACCAGGTGTGGAAGTTTGTGGACTCCCTTCAGTGAGGAACAGAAGCAAATGATACAGAGTCTCTCACAATAGACATACACACACACACAAACACACACACACACACACACACACACACACACACACACACCAAGACTCACACACACACACACACACACACACACACACACACACACACACACACACACACACCAAGACTCACACACACACACACACACACACACACACACACACACACACACACACACACACACACACACACAAATACACACACAAATACACACACACACACAAATACACCCACAAATACACACACACACACACACACACAAATACACACACACACCACACCACACACACACACACACACAAACACTACAGCTACCAACACTAGCACATAACACAAACATACTCCTTAATCCCAAAAGGTCCATTAGGGGGATCCCATGTGATCTGGAGAATACACACAGAGACAGTTAGTGTCAAGTGATAACCTACATTCTGATGCATATCATAACAGTATGAAAGTTAGGAACCACAAGGACATCATAAACCTCTCAACACTACTACGTACGTATATGGATTCAAACAGTGGTGATATACTGTAGAGACATTCCAGGGGTGTGATACTGTCTTGTGAGTTGTGAATCACATGAAAATATATACCCCAATTGTGAGAGGACTCAGAGTGAAATTGTAAAAAGCAAACAAAATCAACAACACAACAGAAACAAACAAATTCAGCAATATCAACAACAATACCAACAAACTCACTGGACCTCCATACTGGATTTTGGGGAATTTTGCTTTCAGTCTCTCCACAGCAGCCTGGTAGAACCCTGTGTAGTAGGTGACGTTGTAGCCATCTCTAGCAAAGTGCTGAGCATTGGGTGTGGGGTATTGGCGGTGGATGAGAATAAAATTAATGTAAATCGAATATATTTCAATGATGTGAAGTATGTACACACATATGCACGTATGTCTCTTCAGACACACAAACAGTCTGACAACAGAATAGGTCGAAAACAGACAGAGGGTTAGAGAGCAAGATGATAGCCAGACAAATGAACTGATGAGTAGGTAGAGAGGCAGCAGGATTACAGGCAAATGTACCCATGAAAAGGTAGTCGGACACACAAACAACAAGGTGACAAACAAAAATGACAATGAGAAGGTAGACAGACAGACAGACAGACAGACAGACAGCAGGGTGACAAAGTATTGACGAGTACACACATGTACAGATATTAGACACCAGGCAATAGACAACACAAAGGCAGGCCAGTGGAAGAATAGAAGATTGTAGGCACCACACACATACCTACTGTACCTACCAGGTCTGGCTCATTGGAAATGTGCACATACTCCAATTCCGGATCGGCCTCCACCACCTGGGTCATCATCCCCAGCTGGAGCTCTGTCCACCAAGCAAACTTCTCTTCAAGTGTAGACCCGTTAAGAGGGAGTGGCGTATAGTTAGGAGCACACTCCCACTTCTCGGCCAGCAAACAATGGTTATTAACCAGAAAGTAGAGAGGAACGGCTCCTCCACGGCAGATTCCCTTCGACTTCAATAGTTTGTACATGACACTGGTCTTAAATCTCTCAGTGGGGCCACTCCCACTGAACCATGCCCTCAGTTCATCCAAAGACATTTTTGCACCTTTATCCGGCAAGACATCTGGCATCCGTGCAGCTAAACCGACAAAGTCAATGTTGTGTTCGCGAAGGTAGTCCTGACCCTTGCCATCAGCAAACATCTCAAACCCAACGTACGCTCTGTGTGGAAGAGAGTCTAAGAGATTGGACAGATGTACAGTAGAACCTCTCTAATACAAGCTTCTGAATTGAGTGAACCTCCATAAAAAGACACCATTACAGTGAAACTTCCCTAGTAAGTACCCCAAAGGGCAAACCGAATCTGTACGTCTTATCAGAAGTACGTACCATCAGTACTGGTTGACATAGGTTGCGTAGTATAGAGTATCTATGATGTACATGAGCTAGGGACTGAGTGAAGTGTACTCACTTACCAGGAGTATGTACTAACCATGTACTTACTAAGCAAGTTGCACTTTATTTGTCCCAGTGTGGTAATGTAGTGACGAAGTGACCTCTGAATCAGACACAGAGGAGTCTGGATTGTCTCGGGACACAGGAACAAATTCTACTTATCAGAACTTTAACTTATCAGAGGTCAGTATCCTAACAAGAGATTACTGAAGCATGCGTAATCATTTGATTTATCCACAAACTTGAATTAAACAAGTTGGACTCGAGTGAATTCCACTGCTATTGATAATGTACCATACATACACACGATACACAAGTGTATTCTGTAATGTATTCATGAGAATAGGTACTCGAACCTAATCAGTTATCAGGTAGACTACTCACGTTATTCCGAACACTGGGGGCACCTTCGTGGCGCCACCCACAGATACAACTGTATCCACGTCAATAGTGACATCCACTGCAAAGTTGGATCTGCCGATACTGAAGAGCCCAAAGCACCACAAATAATGAAAAAAGTAATCCATTGTTCTGAATACCAAATCCTAAAGTCTATCCTGAGGTTTGGAAACTCTTGCTAGCTCTTTTTCTTCTCTGTTGGAGAATGTTATGGTTTGAGTCTCGCGCACTGACGCATCACGTGTAGTCAATAATAATTATTGGGGGACTCCCCCACGAGGAGCTTTAAAATGGCCACGGACAAACGTTCGACCTTGACCGTGTGTTGCCCGTTTTCGACTCCGAATCTGCGTCCCTGAGATGGTGGATCAGCCATTTAGACGTATTTTATTTACTGTTTTTCACTTTATTTTATGCTGTCATATAGTTAAGTGGATTTTCTCCTTGTGGTATTACGTCTGTTGTTGTGGGAGAGGCCACGATAAAAATATGCCCCCAAAGCGTACAAGCAAACGTCAGAGAGTCGGTAAGAAACGTAAAACAAAGGATCTACAAAAGAATGGATTCAAGCAAACCAAGCTAGACCAACCTTTGAAAGGTGGATCTTGTAAAGGTCTTAAACAGGGACTGTTACCATTGGAGCCACCTCCGGTTAAAAGGAGACCTGGTAGTACTTGTGAGGACTTTCCGGATACGAAATCAACGAAGACTCCAACTGGTGATGAATTGAATCAGTTGGATCAATCTTCTTTGAAGAGACGACATGACCAGGAGAAAGATGAGGACGGCCCAAAACTGAAGTTGATGCCTATATCAAATGTCGACAATGAGCTTCAAAATGATGAAGTGACATTCAACAAAACATGCCATGTGGTACTTGAGGACTGCATTGGTGAGTCTCAAGAAAACCATGCAAGTTTGGACATTAGTAATGAGGAATCTCAAATGGACCTAAGTTCTGGTAAAGTGGGCACAAGTTCAACCAGTGGTATCGAGCACACAAATTGCACTGTTGAGATCGAAAGCATTGGACAGAACACTGGTGTGGTGAGTCTGACAAGTAGTACAGCCCTAGTGGGTGAGGGGAGCAGTACCAGTGGGGGTAGCCTGGCGAGAGCACCTCTACGCAGCATCACCCCACCCCCACCCACGTGTGCCCTGGAGTCCTGTAATGATGTGTGTGAGAAGAACTCCAATGGTACATACTATCGGTATTGCTCTGTGGAACACAGCAGACAAAATGGCAAGAAGAAAAAGAAGCGGAGAGGTTAGCACTGAATATTTATGCAAAAATACTTTTGCTACTTCCTAATCTTTCTATCAAAAACATTTAGCATCTTAATTTACAATATATGTGATATATATAGTGCAACTTCTCTTAAAGGACACTCCAAAGTAATGCCACTATAGAAATTATCTCTCTACAAAGGACACTTTCTTAGGCACCAAAAAGGCTTTCCTATAGTGTCAATACATTTTCCACCTCTGGAGAGTGGACAACCTCTCCACAGTGGACAATTAGCTGGTCTCAATGTGTCCATTATAAGGAGGTTCCACTGTTTACTCGTAGGACCTCTCTGTAGACAGGTATCATTGGAAGTCATGCTTTTAATGTACACCTGCTGAAAATTGTCAATTTGAGGTTAATCTGTTGCTGGTTATCACACACCTGTTTGTTCATTCTCGCCAAAAAGGAAATAGAAGTGGGAAAGGAAATTTCTCCTCTTTGAACAAAGGAAAACAAGATGGCTGTTTGGTAGATGAAGAGAGTTTTGTTGGAGAAGATGATAGCGGTATGCAGTGCACATGTAACATGTCATTTGTTCGTCTTATGTACCCCTCCCTACATCCAGCAATCATGCTGATATGCGTTTATCTTACTATAATTTACAGGGTCTCTGTTTGTTTGTTTGTTTGTTTGTTTGTTCGCGAACTCCTCCTTCAGTTCGCATGCAATCGACGTCAAACTCCCCAATCCTTCTCAGCGGCACGCGTGAAGTATACTAAGGGGGTTGGTGTTTCGATTTAGGCCTTTCTTCTAGAATTCGAACTAAACCGTACTATCCCCGTACTTGAAAGGCACCATTTTTATGACATGTTACGGACGAATTCGTTTTAGGCCTTTCTTCTAGAATTCGAACTAAACCGTACTATCCCCGTACTTGAAAGGCGCCATTTTTATGACACATTACGGACGAATACGCCTGTAGAGCGGGTAATGCGTACTCGTGTATGTAATTTACTGCAATCAGTTGTAGCAGATGGCACTGCATGTATCCAATATGCGTGTACATAGGTTTATGTACATTACGGTAATATTGTCAAAGGTTTATACGTCCTTGATCATTATAGTGTTGTGGAGTACTTATGTTTTACATATCAGAGGATTTGGGTGATATTGTAGCACAGGGAAGGAACTTTTCACAAATTTACTCGCAAACGGCCTTTTGCATTGATTTCAAGTTCTGTACAATATGTGTGTATATGTATGTACGTAATTGTGTATGTTGTGAGGCGAACACTCACAAATCCAACCAAATCGTATCAAACTGAATCACGGTGAAGGTATCCCCTACACACTACCTATGCACTCAAATTGGTGATACATGCTACACTATGTTGCGTATTGCAAAGTCTCATTTCCAAATTACACACACCATTTGTGCACCATGGAATGGATCTGGGAACGCCACTCTCATTCCTGGCCTGTAAGCACTACATCAGCAGTTTTCTAATATTAGCTAGGTGGTGCTATAGCATAAGTGTGATGTTTGTTTGTATTACATTTTGTAATTTCTTGTTCCTTCAAACTACATAGATCAACATGAATTCAAGAAAACTACGGTTGGTAAGCAACCTTCTGTTGCCAAACAACTTTCTTCAACCAAAAATTCTTCAGTCCACAAGTCAACAACTGTTACAAAACCTAATGTTTCTGAAGAAGAAGTAGCTCAGAATGTCTCCGAGTTGAATAAGCACCTAGTCTGTGTGGGTTGCACCATGCTGCTCACTCCTCCCGGCCAGGTTGATGACTTCTGTGCAGCTTGTAGGCAAGCTCAAGTGCGATTTTTAGAAGAAAGCAGTGACAATTCAAATGGAAAAGAAGAATCCCCTAATACCTCAGGTAGGTGAATACAAAGTGGTATAATGTTTCTTTCAGAGTGTACAAAATGTGGTTTGATCTTTCGTTATTGTCATCTTAGAGTGGAGAACTCCTAGAAAGAAAGCTGCCAAATCATTTCACGATGCAGATATTACTCCTACTTCTAAACAACATCGGAGAAAATGTCAGCACAGTCAATCGCCACAACTTGAGCAGGGACAGAATGGGCAAGGCCATGATAAGGAAACTCTGGGGAGAGGTAGTCTCAGAAGAAGTAAGAGTTGTATGACTGTGCTACTGGTAGCCACCTTCAGGTTAAATCTTGTACATAAGCCATGCATGCATGAATATAGTGAAGCCTGTCTAGTTTCATGTAGCCCAGACCCATTCTTGCCTCCATTTCTTGAACAGGTAATAGGTCTTAATAGGTCTGTCCGTACAAGACCATAGATCCTCCGGCAACAGGACTACATCCTGTATAATGTGGTCACCTATGGGAGCTTTTTTCCCTAGCTTGTTTAGACAGGTGGCTACATTATCAAGTTTGAAATGTGTGCAAAACATGGCTAAAATGTACATATTTTGGGATACCATTAGGGTGACCGTTTTTAGTCAAGTGGCCATCTTCATCAGATTAAAATGCATGTAAGACAATGGTGATATTTATATACTTTTGAAATTGTATTTAAGTGACTATCTATTTGATCGATCTGACTATTTAAGTAACTAAAGTTGGCTGCACACACAGGCTCCACTGTACTGACTGTATGTTTAATTCAGTGGGAACTGTGATGATCCAACACACATTTTTAGCCAACAAGTAACACGTCAGATTTTGAAGGTCTTAATGAAATAGTCTATAATGACAGCTATGTGAGAATGTGGCCAGATTGTGAGAATTGTTGGATTGTAGCTATATCTGTTTGGAAGGACCCTCCTGTGCATACTTGCTGTTGTGACAAATGTCTTGTAAACTGCTAATAGCTTTATTACTATGATTACGTGATTATTGTAAGTGCAATACATGTGTTATGTCACCTTACACTGGCACACAGTGAATTGTATGTTACTTGCATCCAAATGCTGTCAGAGTATCAAGGTTCAGCTGTCCACCTAGGGTTGCTGCATTCATACCTCATGAATGTATGTATGTGCCTTTGTCTGTAGGTGAACGCATCTCACACTCCACACCTAGGACTGGTTCCAAGAGATCTCGGCGTGGGAAAACGGGACCTATTCGTTTCTACCACAGAAGTGATCCTTACTTTGAGTTCACGAACTTCCATGTGTCCCCCATCGAAGTGGACGACAAGAGCTGGTCCACAACAGAGAACTACTTTCAGGCCCAGAAGTACATTGGGACACCTCTCTATGATGCCATCCAGGAGTGTGGGACAGCTAGAGAAGCCTTCACCATATCCCGTTCTCCCCAGGGGTCGAGATGGAGGAGGAGCGATTGGGAGGAGGTGAAACAAGATGTGATGTATGTTGCTTTGTATGCCAAGTTCACCCAGCACGGTGATCTGAAGAAGAGTCTGTTAGGAACTGGAGATCGGCCCTTGGTTGAACACACTGAGAGAGACAGATACTGGGGTGATGGTGGAGATGGAAGAGGAGAGAACCATCTTGGAAAGTTGCTAATGAAGTTAAGGAAAGAACTGTTTGAGGAGGAAAAAGATAAATCTAATAAAAAAGGGGAGACAGCCAGAAGACGAAAGAAATAAAAACCTTGCTGAATTGACACATTCTGCGTACTTGTATTTACGTATACTTCAACATACAATATTATTATACTTGGATTACATGTACAGCATGAAGTACTGTATAATTTTCCACTGGAACCGATCGCGAGTCTTTTATATGACGTCATGATGAATGGTATCTACCAAGATGGCTGCTCAATTGCCTAATGTTTGTAACTGGCCGAAGAAGCCAGACAATCTAATTTTCGACGCCAACCAAAAAACCGAGCTAGGACGCGGCTCTTACGGGGTTGTGTACTCGGGGAAACTCGACGGTCGTCCCGTTGCTGTGAAGAAAATCCACTCGGTACTATTCCAAGCTCCAGGAAACGACCGTCTCCTGAGAAAGTTCGAAAAAGAATGCGATATCCTCAAATCTCTCCAGCATCCAAATATCGTGAAGCTCCTCGGTACCTTCCGAGATGACGGGGATGGGAGAGAACCACTTCTGGTGATGGAAGTCTACGAAGAAAACCTGAAGGAGTATCTGACTCGCAATAAAGGGAAGCTATCCGTATCTCGTCAGTTGGAGATAGCTAAAGAAGTCACCGAAGGATTGTGTTTCCTTCACCGAAACAACATCGTCCATCGCGACTTGAAACCGGAGGACATTCTGGTCGGGAAGGATGGACACGTTAGGATCGGTGATTTCGGTCAGTCCAAGCTCCTGGGTGACATCGGAGAAGGCATGAAGACAACACAGCCCGGTTCCGTCCGGTACATGCCTCCCGAAGCGTTGAAGGGAGGTACTACTTACAATGCCAATATCGACGTGTTCTCCCTTGGTGTTGTGTTCACTTGCATTGCTACACAATGTGAGCCAACCACAGGAATAATTGGGATTGGGTATGAACCTGAGTTGAAACGTCGATCGAAAGATTTGCAAGCAATGGCTAAACACCACCCACTGGAGCTCCTGATACGTGTCTGTCTACAGGATGACCCAGTCATTAGACCTGATGTGTTCATGGTACACAGCAACCTTAATCTACTGGTGAGCTATTCTTATAATTCTACTGTCCCTAATGTCATTGAATGTATAGATCATCTTATAATTGTAATTTAGTGTTAATCTTTATGTTTTGTATGACACAATAGGTCTGTAGCAGTGATTATCCTGAGCTCCAAAAGAAATTTGAAGAGAATAAACAACTTCTTGCCAGATCAGAGGTAGTCTAACCAAGCTAGTCCTTCACGTATTGATGTGTGCCAGTTCTCTTCTAGTGTAACTTTGTTCTTTTGTGTGTATGGTAGGCTAAAAGATGTAATTCACAATGACTTGTGTGACACTCACTGAAGTACACCCAGCTAGTCCCTTCTAATAAAATGTCCGTGCAATTGTACTTTAGTGATTGTGTGGCAGTGACATTTGTTACATACTCTTCTGTATGTACATGTACTGTAATATGAAACACATTTAAAACTGTACTACAGTTTTAGATGTTGTACCTTATGACTGGGGGACAGTCTACTTTCCTTATCCACTATATCAGAGACATGTTTATTACGTGGAGAACTACAGACTCAGACTACAGAGCACCTTTCATTTTGGATGGGATATTTTTTAAATTAGTTTTTATGTCATGGGGGAGCGTCCTCTCTTTCTAAGAATGTAGAATGTGATGGTCAATATGTTTGTGTCAATGTGAACTCATTCCTTTTTTTAATTATTAAACGCTCATATAAATACATATTACTATACTATGTAAGTATGGGGGTCTGGCACCTTTCCTTACTTTTTTGAATGAGTAAATTTCCACTTAATCAAAATATCAAGTGAAGCCCCCAGTCCACCATACAAGGGACTACCCTCCAACATACAGGACACTTTAAGAATGTATGGCCTGAATTTTATGACAGGAACTGGAATTGAAGAATTATATTTAAAATGGGGTAATTAAATTGTAATAATGAGATCATTGGGTTCCCCAAGGTTGTACTTTTAGAAATGTAGAATAATGTGATCATGACTACTGCTTACATGGCAGTGACATTTGTTGCATGCTCTGTATGTACATGTCCTAATACACAACACATACAATATGAACTGTACTACAGTTTTAGGTGTTTTATGCCAGCAGATGTGAACTCACATCCATGTGGTTCAATCTGTCCATACATTTGTGTTTATGTCATCCTTATTAAAGTGCCAGTTCTTGTTTAACGTGTGTTCTATTGTGTGCATGGTAGGATCAAATTAGGAGCATGAAAAAGGAGAACAAATACCTACAAGTAAGAGAGTGGAGTCATTACAGCTCATCGTAGATTGTAACCAACCACACCTGTCATACGTCACATGTATGTGATAAATCTCTGTGTATTCAGGTTCTCCATAGTTTCCCATCATTGTTTTCAATGACAAATGGTTCATAAAATCCTAATTTATAATCATTAATTCTTACAATGAAAGTGAAGATACTTACGACTAATCTTCTTTAGCCCATCTCAGTACTCATCTGTTGAGATCATGGGAGTGCCCCCTCCAGTTTTAAAAATGTATAGTGTGTGTGTGCATGTGTACATGTGTGTGCGTGTGTTTATCTTATCCTCATTGAAGTAACTCAGCTGACTTTGTATACGATGTGTACCAGTTTTCTTCTAACATGTGTTCTATTGTGTGCATGGCAGGATCAACTGGATCGCATGAAAAAGGAGAATGAACGCCAAAAAGTAAGAGAGTGGAGTCATTGCAGCTCAATCTAGATTGTAACCAACCATCTATTGTCTATTGTCCCCAGAACACCTCCGTCATACAACGGAGGTGTTCTGGGGACAATACTACCCTCCAACATGCAGGACACCTTGAGAATGTATGGCCTGAATTTATGATGGGAACTGGAACTCAAGAATTATATTTCAAATGTGATAATTTTAGTGAGATCATAGGGCTACCTCTGTTACGCTCTTATAGGAATGCATAATGTGACCGTCCTCATGATTTAGTGCTTGCATGGCAGTGACATTAGTTACATGTTGTTCTGTGTGTGTACATGTCCTGATACACAGCACGTACAATATGAACTGTACTAACAGTTGCCCTGGTAACTAAATCCTACATGGTCCTATTTTGCCTGTACATACGTATCAATCTGTTGATCTACTTGAAGTGTTACGCAATATACTTGGCATGTGATAATCACGTGCCTCGCGAAACTGGAGATAGCTACAGTAGTAAGCCACCTGACAGTTCCACGGAGATATGTTTGCATGTATTGTCAATGCATCTGGTGTATTTTTATGCTTTGTTTCATCATCAGTCAACCATTTGCCAATAGAATTGCCTTATTAGTGAATGCATTTAACTCTATGCAATCACATAGTTGTCAATTACTCTTCAATCTCCTACTGCATAGTCCATTGCTAATGCAAAATGGCATAATTCATCTTCATTGTCATACTGAACTTCAGATATGTCATTTATCTCATTATCCTCCAAGACCATGCAGTCGAACCAGACATCTTTCCTTTCTGCATTACTATTGGAGTTTTCAACAGCTTCCGTGTGTTTGTTCAACACATTGTGATTATGCACAATTTTGAAGTGGTCCACATTGGAGAATGCTGTTGGGAAACCTTTTGTATGTCTGCTACTTCTTTGCAGAAAGCGATGCTTTTCTGCAAAGCTGTTTTTCACTTCTGATAGGTGCTGCAATCCATTGTACTGCTTCAAGCAAACGAAGGCTTTTGATGAAACAGTCACAAAATTAATGGATAATTTGCTGACAGTAGATTGTCTGTAGAGCACATCACCAACATATTGACCTGTTTTCTCAGATTGTTTCCACATTTTTACAGCAATTGGATATCATCTTTGTACGTAGGTGGATCTTCATATATGGTGAAACATTGTCAATAAAAATTCTATTTCTTTCCAATTGGAATGTATGTTGTATTGTTTCTGAATCAATTGAATTTATATTAATTTTTATTGTACCTTACCATTTTGAATTTCATGCACAGGGCAGGATTACGTTTGATGCCAACAATCATAAGTAGACATACAAAAAGGTTTACCAACAGCATCCTCCAATGTGGACCACTTCGAAATCATGCACACTCAGTGGTTGGTTTCACATTCATACACAGAGGTTGTTTAGTAATGCGCCATGCACTGAGACTGATCATTTCTGCTCAGTTCATTAAAATACATTACATTCGAATTTGTCAGGTGTTGATTCAAATCTCATCTTCTATATATATCTAGCTTCACAGGACCGTTTTCTGCAGAATAATAGCTGTATGCTATTCGTATTTTCAAGATTACTGCTGATATGTTAGTTACGTGATTCGCGAAACGTCGAGAAAAATGGCGGCTTACCAATACGTTTAATAATATTAATATTGCAAAAATTATTCATTTTTGTCCATGTCCAAGGTGAATACGATTCTAAAGGCGTTTGAAATGTAAAATAGGGTACGATTTTCCTCCATTGGTGTCAAACTTTGCCTCATATCGTCTAACTTTACCGTATATCAAAATTGACCCTCATCACCCAGGTGGTTTGCGAAGTGTAAGCCTCACCGTTTTTCGGTCATGGGTAGCTCAGATGTCGGTGAACCTTTGATAGCGTGAGGGTCTGTTTTGCTTTCATGTCCATCTTGTAATGGCACAAAATGTAACCAAATCTGATTACACCGTCGAACATATGCCAGCGTAGCTCCGTCAATTTCTTATTTTCCTTCCACTTGTCTGCACATTTCCTTAGTAAATGTATCCAGTATATTACATGTGAATTGAGGGCGAGTATAAATTTAATCGCGCCGCTGTACGAAATATGAGGTTAATCGCGTGTAACGTTCCCGAACATTAATCTATCAAGAAACGAAGATCACCATTGGATTCTCTGAGTTGAGTTGCATATATCTTGTAATTTTCATCAAAATCCGATGACATCGATTTTTTTCATTGCGACCCCTACCTATATCGAGTCATTTAACCTAAATAAATATCGAAGCGTTTTGCAGTCTAAATTCTCCGTTCAAGATTGAAACAGTGATCAATGTAGTGCCAAAGTTCATACAGTTAAAATATGATACGAATCACCTGGACTACAATTAGCGCCTTCAAGAACAAAGGGTTTAAGTACACGTACGAGCACATGAGAGCACTTGGGAGTGCCCTGCGAGTTTTGATATCAGTACTTTCAATCACCACTGTACATGGAGAGGTTCTCTGAAGGACAAGCTCACCTAGATTCTGATTGGAGATGCACATTTTGCCATTGTTTATGTGTCCATCATGAGTGTCTGTGTGTTCGTACATCTTACATAATACAGTGGAACCTCTATTAAAGGACTCTCCCAATAAAGGACACCATAGAAATTTCCTCCCTACAAAGGACACTTTCTTAGATCCCAAAAATGAACTTTCCCATAGTGCTAACACATTTTTCATCTCTGAAGAGTGGACAACCTCTCTACAGTGGACAAATTAGCTGGTCCCAATGAGTCCTTTGTAAAGAGGTTCCACTGTACTTCCAATCCTCACACAACCATGATTGCATGGAGTTACTGTATAAGGTACAGTTCTGTTCTGAGTTACTTCATATTGTGTGCATGTAGAGAGAGCTGGAAAAGAGAATGGATAGTGAAATTCAGCTGAGGAAACAAAATGAAAATCTAACAGTAAGAGACACTACACCTGATATATTTGTGCTAACAGTTGCTATGGTAACTGAATCATATGTGGTCCTATTTTGCATGTACATATGTATCAATCTGTTGATATAAACATGAAAGCAGATGTCCAAATTGTGTGTGTGTGTGTGTGTGTGTGCATGTGTGTGTACATGTGTGTGTTTGTGTGTAGTGTGTGTGTGTGTGTGTGTGTGTATGTGTGTACATGTACATACGTACTGTACATCCATCATCTGGACTGTGTGTGCGTGCGTGCGTGTGTGTTTATCTTATTCTAATTAAAGAGAACCAGCTGACTTTGTATATAATGTATACCAGTTCTATTCGTGGCAATATCAGCAGAGTCGCATGAGAAAGGAGAAATCAGATCTACAAGTTGGAGACTGGAGTCATTGCGGCTTATTGTAGATTGTAGATTGTAACCAACCAACCAAATGGGTGCCTTGTAAAGTAGTCTCTGGCTAATGGCCTTCCCAGTTTAAATGGGTTTCCTTTTAACCTTAACTGTCATACGTCACATGTATGTATGTGATAAATCACAGTGTATTTGGGTTCTTCAGGTTCTCCCCACACTATACCAGTTCTCTTTAATTTGTTTCTATTTTGTGCATGGCAGGATCACTTTGAGAGCATGAGAGAGGAGAATAAGCATCTACAAGTAAGAGAGTGGAGTCATTACAGCTCATTGTAGATTGTAACCAACCACACCTGTCATATGTCACATGTATGTGATAAGTACTAGTTACCACATGGCTTCTAGGGCGTAACTTATTTACTGACCGAGACCCGAGGGCGCGTAGCGCCCGAGGGGCGAGGTCAGTAAATACGTTACGCCATATAGAAGCCATGTGGTAACTAGTTTATCACAAGAATAAACGCCCTAAAAAGCGCGCTCGATTTTGAATTTGAATCTCTCAAGGAAGAATGGCACGGCGTTCGCAGCAGCAGCTGACTAAGAAGTATTTACCAGCGAAACCTAAAGACGTTACGCTCTATAGAGTCCCTGTAGTAACTAGTTCCATCACAAGTCAACCCGTAAAAAGTGCGGTCCGGCGATTCTGCCTTCTGATCCAGGAAGAATGGCGACGAGATCTCAGCCGGCGAGCCTGAAGATCTTCTCGCTAAATCTACCTTTTGATTTCACCTTGGACGATGAGGATTTCGAAGGTTTACTCGAGACTGCGTCCACGAGCACGACGTACAACAAGCGTTCGTATATAACAGTGTGTTATATACGAACTTTTTCGAAAAGTCCAGGGCCAGAGGAAGAACTCTATATGATACTTTTAACAAAGGAACGGGTTGAGTTCTGAACGAACTTCGCGTTCTCGTTACTATTTTTGGTAACTGTGCTGACTTCTTGCGTTCATTCTAATGATATTCATTTCGTTTGCCAGCTAATTTAGTTGATTGATTCCCATGACCTCTGCGTAAACGCCTGGGCGTTTCGATTTACTACCCGGGAGTAAATCGTTACTACCCAAAGCGGCTCCTTTGATGTATGACGTCATCGGGTGATAAATCACTGTGTATTCAGGTTCTCCATAGTTTCCCATAATTGTTTTGACAAGTGGTTCATCGTGGGTCATGTTGTATGAGGTGTAGACTGGAGTGTTCTCTCAATAACTGTTCCTACCACTAAAGTGAAACACGCATGGTACCTCTAGTCCAAGACCAACACCACGGTTTAATTTATAGCCGGTCACTTCACATGTTACCACACTGTCTCCCCTTGGAAGAAAATAAGACAATTCTGGAAATCAATTTCGGCAGTTCGGCGAATGTTCCACCACTTCCTCGTCCTTTGTCACTGCCATTAAGTCGTGAGAATTAGTGGGTTCTCCAAAATTTCTCCAAACTGCGGCGACCAAATATTTAGGTAGTTGTGATATCTGACAATAGATCTGTAGCTAAATGAAGAGGCCAAATTTGAAGTAGCCATCTTGTTTGGCACGTAACCACAACCGATCAACTTAATCTACAAACTACTCTCTTGGATATGATTATTATAGCACTCAGTAAAGGTCACTGCATTGCTTTATTGTTAGGTTTCACTAAAATAGTATCATTTCTGATACTTCATTTAGCTGTAACAGTTGAATTCACCCACTATGATCATTATAATACCGTATTATTGATATAATAATGATGACTATGAATATTAATGAGCACCTTTCTAATGCAGCCACCTGTCTAATCCAGCCAAAGAAATTAGGTCCCATAGGTGACTGCATTAGACAGGTACCATTGTAGTTATAATGTACAATTCTATTTTGAGATACTTCATATTGTATTGCACGTAGAAAGAGCTGGAAAAGAGAGTGGATAGTGAACTTAAGCTGAAGAAACAAGCTGAAGAACTAACAGTAAGAGACACTACACTTGACACATTTGTACTAACAGTTGCTATGGTAACTGAATCATGTGGTACTATTCTGCATGTACATATGTATCAATCTACAAACACAATTGAAGAGGATCAACACTGTTGTTTTCAATTTGTGACTTCATTGCACCTTCTCATCCACATGAAGAGGTTTTCTGAAGGATATACCACCTAGACGTTGTTTGTACACATAGTGTCACAGTGTGCTGGTGTGTATGCATGTACATACATTATGTCCTGGTTTATCTGACCATATTCATTTTTTGAAATGTGTGAGATAAACCAGGTATTGGGTAGACTGCATGGGGTACATTGTCCACAACTTAGTGAGGTAATTGTTAAGGAATGTTGAAGAAATGAAGTTTTTAGAAGCATACATGTCAGGAGTTCATTGTTCAACTATGATAACAATGCTACATAGTTTTGCGAGAAATACCACATGATAACTAAAGTATTTCTGGTAGAACCGAGCAGATGTGCAGAGCGATTTTTTACAAGAGTGAATTAATAATTCAAAGTACATCCATTACAGCCCTACCAGAGGTACTTCACCTGTTACCTGAAGTACAATAAACACCAAATAGCCTATAGCTCTCTAGTGTGCTGATGTATAATGTAGGTGTCTCTTCGGTATATGTGGATGTGCAGGAAATATTAGAGGAGAGAGAAAAACAGACTGCTTCACTGCGTGACGAGAATACCAAACTTCGAAATGCACTGGATCATGATCCACAAGCTAAATTATTGCACAAGCTCCATGAAGACCTCCAAGTGGTGAGAACAGGTGTGAAGGATATTGGTGAAGAAGTGAGGAATGTGAATAAGCAGATCTGTGATCCTACATCAAGAAGTAGTGAATTAGAGGTATGTATGTACGTGTGTGTGTGCGGGTGCGTGCATGGGTGCGTGTGTGCGTGTGTGTGTGCATGCATGCATGTGCGCATGTGTGTGTCAAGTGTAATGTAATAAGAATGCCCACATACACACATGGGCACATACGTATAATACGCAGGCACACACGTGCACATGTATACATGTACGTACGTATATAACATGCACACTCATTGCTTTGTGTGTATGCAAGTAATACTGTATTCACTTCACAGAGAGAAAATATGTCCTTAAAGCTCAAACAAATTGCAAAAGATACTGAATTGAAGCAAGTTAAAGATCAGTTGGCAACGGCTGTCCATTGGCAAGTGAGCTAGTACAATTATTTGTATAGAGTTTATACAGTAATGAGTTCATGCGTGTGAACACTAAATTATTGATTGTAATCCAAGAGGAAGGAAGAAGATAGAAGCTTGATTGAACAAGTGATGAGAGAACAGCAAATGACCATAAAAAAGGAAGTTTTGAGTCTCTTAAAAGTACGTAAAATCTCTTGAACTACTGCTTAAACTCAGGTGTCATACTATGTATAATACAACCATCCATGTTCATATGTACGTAAACTGTGTATAATATGTGAGTACGTATGAATGATCCACTGTGATATGTGCATATAATAATCTGTAATTAATTCAACAGCTACAGTCTCAAACTCTATTGGGCACACAAGAGAAGGATGAGGCTCTTGATGAGGAGAAGTTGTTAGGTCAAGTTGAAGACCTTCAGAAGCAACTGAAGGAAAAAACTGAAGACCTAGTGTGTTTGATTTTTGTTATGTTGTTTATTTACCCTCATTATTTATTTGTGTATTGTTTACAACACACAGAGCAAAGTGTCAACAGAACTAACTGAAATGTCTCAAGAAAGAGATTCCACAGAAAGAGAGCTGAAGGATGCCTTATCTGCTGAGAGAGAGACAGTAAAGGATCTACAGACGGAGGTTGAGCAACTGAAGGTTATTTCTGTACATACTTATTATAATATACACAGTACATGTGTGTGCAATACTGTATGCGTACAAATTTTAGGATAACGTTTGTGAATTTTTGTGGCTCAGCACATGTTTATGTATGTAATCCAATCTGAACACGGAATATGGGAACAACTTTCAATGAGTATGCAGCTGTGTGCCTCATTTAATACCCTGTACATTAAACACACCCTAACTTTTCCTCAAACAAAATTGTATCTTGGGATTCTCGCAGAGGCTTTTAAAAATGTGAATCTTCCCATTTTGAAGCTTGTAAAGTACATGTGTGTGTGTGTGTGCATGTGTGTGTGTGTGTGTGTGTGTGTGTGTGTGTGTTTATGTGTGTTTATGTGCACGTGTGTGCGTGTGTGTGTGCATGCGTGCGTGTGTGTGTTTGTGTGTGTGTTGTGTGTGTGTGTGTGTGTGTGTGTGTGTGTGTGTGTGTGTGTGTGTGTGTGTGTGTGTGTGTGTGCGTGTGTGCATGCGTATGTGTTTATGTGTGTGTGCATGTGCATGTGTGTGTGTGTGTGTGTGTATGCGTGTGTGCATGCGTATGTGTTTATGTGTGTGTGCATGTGCATGTGTGTGTGTATGCGTGTGTGCATGCGTATGTGTTTATGTGTGTGTGCATGTGCATGTGTGTGCGTGTGTCAAGTGTAATGTAATAAGAATGCCCACATACAGTGAATTCTCGTTTATCCGCCAAACCTTTTAATCTGCCACAATTCCCAGTATCAATATAATGTACAAGTACCAATGAACATCCGGTTAATCCACCAAACTCGTTAATCCACCATATTCTTTGAAAACGAATTATGGCGGATTAACGAGTATTCACTGTACACATATATACGCATATATACATGTAGTAGATAAATCCCTCCTTGGGTATTATGTATCCTGGCAACTCAGAACTAATCACATTTTGTCAAGACGTGTATCAAATTAATCAGGATTTGTCAAGAAGTGTATCAACTTCATCCGTTCTGAGCTAGTACATGGGAAATGTATGTAAGTCGGTTCCTTTGATGTTACCTTCAACCAGGATACATGTACGTATATACATGCACACTCATTGCTTTGTGTGTATGCAAGTAATACTGTATTCACTTCACAGAATGAAAATGTGTCCTTAAAGATCAAACAAATTGCAAAAGATGCTGAGTTGAAGCAGTTGACAATGACTGTCCATCGGCAAGTGAGCTAGTACAATTATTTGTATAGAGTTCATGTGAACACTAATACTATTATTGATCGTAGCCTAAGAGGAAGGAAGAAGATAGAACCTTGATTGAACAAGTACTGAGAGAACAGCGAAAGGAAATTTTGAGTCTTTTAAAGGTAAGTAAAATCTCTTAAACTACTGCTTAAACTCAGGTCTCATACTAAATATACGTAATACAACCATCCATGTTAATATGTTAACTGTGTGTAATATGTGAGTACGTATGAATGATCCACTGTGATATGTGCATATAATAATCTGTAATTAATTCAACAGCTACAGTCTCAAACTCTATTGGGCACACAAGAGAAGGATGAGGCTCTTGATGAGGAGAAGTTGTTAGGTCAAGTTGAAGACCTTCAGAAGCAACTGAAGGAAAAAACTGAAGACCTAGTGTGTTTGATTTTTGTTATGTTGTTTATTTACCCTCATTATTTATTTGTGTATTGTTTACAACACACAGAGCAAAGTGTCAACAGAACTAACTGAAATGTCTCAAGAAAGAGATTCCACAGAAAGAGAGCTGAAGGATGCCTTATCTGCTGAGAGAGAGACAGTAAAGGATCTACAGACGGAGGTTGAGCAACTGAAGGTTATTTCTGTACATACTTATTATAATATACACAGTACATGTGTGTGCAATACTGTATGCGTACAAATTTTAGGATAACGTTTGTGAATTTTTGTGGCTCAGCACATGTTTATGTATGTAATCCAATCTGAACACGGAATATGGGAACAACTTTCAATGAGTATGCAGCTGTGTGCCTCATTTAATACCCTGTACATTAAACACACCCTAACTTTTCCTCAAACAAAATTGTATCTTGGGATTCTCGCAGAGGCTTTTAAAAATGTGAATCTTCCCATTTTGAAGCTTGCAAAGTTTCCTTTCTAAACTTTTACACAGTAGTGATGAAATTACAGACCCAAGGGCACATAGCGCCCAACTTAAGGGCAAGACGAGTAATTTTTGTTACTACTGTGTAAACATACAGTAAAATTAATATTACATGCCACCCACTACTATACAGTCCACACTACCCACACCTGTACAACCCACATTACCCGCACCTGTACAATACACATTACTCACACCTGTACAGCCCGCACTACCCACACCTGTACAGTCCACACTACCCACACCTGTACAGTCCACACTACCCACACCTGTACAGTACACAAATACCTAATATGTAGTTGTATTCACTCTTTTCAGTTGCAAACAGAAAACTCGTCACGAAAACTAACCCAGAGCAAAGAATGTATCAAAGCTTTGGAAAACATGTTTAGTAATCTTGTCTTGTGGGAAAAAACAACAGATGTTGAGCAGGTAATCTACATTACCATCCAGTATAGGGTAGTTACGTACATATTATTTCAATGTTCAAGGATCGTGGCTCATTCATATACGTACCTACCCTTCTTGATCTGATGTAGCTGTGGAGTGGTGGTGACAGTGTGAGTGTCAGTAAACCAATAGTACTGGAACCTCTAGGTCAGTGGCATGATTGTATGCATATCCGTATTATTATGTGAATGCATAGACACCAGACACGTCATGTAACATTCATCTCATTGTATGTGTGTACCTGCATGAACCCAAAGGTACGTCCTCTCCATATTTATCACAGCTCATGAAACTGGGCTAGAGAAGTTCTGTTGGATCCCCTTTGGTATCCAGTCTCTCTCTGTTGGACAAGAAGGTGGTCTCTTTCCTCTACAGCCTCAGAGCAAGGGGCTGGGCGAAGTACGTGATGTCATCATGTTGGAGGTACCAAAGAATGCTGTCAACACTGCTGTGTGTGACAAGCTGTGTATCCGATATGGAGTGATCGTCTATGGTCCATTCGATGTCCCCGAGGGTTACCAGCTGGGTAGCATGGCTGTGTACATCTACTTTGAGGAGGACCACACAGTCAAACCAGTTCTTCTTCATCTCCCTCACTGGTCTGGTAAAGATGGGGAGAGTAACCTGAAGTGTGCCATTGCTCCTCACAGGTTGGAGGAAGGAGAAGAGAAATACAAATTCGGATTTACTGAAGATGGAGACTTTGAGTCCACCAAAGGATCTTGTGTCATCACTATTGATGGCCATTGTTCTTTGTTTGCTCTAATCATAAAGGCCTTGCAGCAGAAGTCTAGTCTTCGGTATTATGCCAGTAGAGTGGAGAAAGTAGGTGATTGCGGCACTACTTTGGATGTGGTGATCACCCATGCTTCACAAGTTTGGTTGGAGGTTTGTCCATACAGTATATGTGTGCATGTATGTATACGTATGTGTACATGTGTTTATGTGTGCATGTATGTATGTGTATGTGTATTATGTTTATGTGGCCATACGTGTGCTTGCAGATGTACGTACATGTTTGCATGTATGCATGTATTGTATACATGTGATTCATTGCATGGGGTTGCTGTATGTACGTACGTAAATGTTATCATACTAGGTACTGTGTGTTGCAATCTGCGAATACATCAGCATGCATATGTACGTAGGATAATTATCATGTATGATACACTGTTACGCATGTTTCCATGAATGTAGATTCTGAATGAGGACAAAGCCAGGGGCACCATACATCCTGCTGTATTATTCACATTCGACGAAGGCATGATTCAAGGGAGCATGAGTTCACAGGAAGGAAAAGGGTGGAAAGCTACGCTGAATGAACATGATATGGTATTCTTGCAGTATAATTCTTATTGATTTTGTACATATACATACGTATGTATGCATATACAGTGAAATCTCGTTAATCCGCCACAATTCATTTTCAAAGAATATGATTGACTGACAAGTTTGGCGGATTAACTGGATATTCATTGGTACTTGTACATTATATTGCTGCTGGGAAATTGTGGCAGATTAATAGGTTTGGAAGATTAACGAGAATTCACTGTACTGTGTTGTATTGGCCCTTACTAGGTTCATGAAACAGATGTTGAACACCAATCTCATGGAATTGTGGATGCCCATGATATGTTGGGAGCTGTTCAGAGAAGAGTTTATCCGCCTTACATATCTTGCCAAACAGCATATAGTGAGGAGGTGAGAAAGACTGGGGAACCAGTTTACGTTGATCTAGTCATCAAAGGAGCCAAAGATAGGGATCACTGGAGTTTTCCCTGCACAGCTTATGAGTATAATTCAGGTTAGCAGAGACTGTGTCCTACAGTATGTCGTTAATGAAATGGACTGAACAAGTACAGTGGAACCTTTATTTAAGGACACTCAGAATAAGGGCCACCATATAAATTACCTCCCTACCATGAACACTTTCTAAGGTACATATATACGTACCAGAATCGACCATTCTATAGTGAAGATACATAATATTCTACCTCTGAAGAGTGAATAACCTGTCTACAGTGGACAAAATAGCTGGTCCTGATGTGTCCTTTATTAGGAGGTTGCACTATATAGCACTGCAGTAGGCCTGTTGGATTCGATGATCATTTAATCCTGTACTTGTGATAAATGGAGTATGAGTACACTGTTCATATGCTATTGTTGCAGTCGACATTTATTTATGTATTTATAATGTGTGGATCAATTCTTTTCACAGAACGTCAGGGTCCCATTGGAGAGAGCATTTCCCTCGCTATGCAATCCAATATGCAGCCAACTTCAAATGGTAACTTGTATGTCATTTATATTGTACAATGCACATATATAAACATACATGCATGTGTATACATGTGTGTGTGTATGTGAGCATGTATGTGTATACATGTGCATGTGTACATGTGCGTGGGTGTAGATGTGTGTGTATGTGGGCGTGTGTTTGACATGTGCGTGTGTACGTGTCTGTGTTTGTGTGTATGTGTATGTGTGCATGTGTACGTATATTATGTGTGTGTGTGCATGTGTGTGTAGGTATCTGTGTTTGTGTGTATGTGTATGTGTGCAGGTGTACGTATATTATGTGTGTGTGTGTACATGTGTGTGTACGTGTCTGTGTGTGTGTGTGTGTGTGTGTGTGTGTGTGTGTGTGTGTTTGTGTGTGTGTGTGTGTGTGTTTGTGTGTGTGTGTGTGTGTGTGTGTGTGTGTGTGTGTGTGTGTGTGTGTGTGTGTGAGTGTGTGTGTGTGTGTGTTTGTGTGTGTGTGTGTTTGTGTGTGTGTGTGTGTGTGTGTTTGTGTGTGTGTGTGTGTGTGTGTGTGTGTGTGTGTGTGTGTGTGTGTGTGTGTGTGTGTGCCTGTGTGTACATGCGCGTGTGTGTACATGTATGTGTATGTAGACATGTGTGTGTACGTGTCTGTGTTTGTGTTTGTATGTGTGTGTATGTGTACATATGTGTGTGTATGTGTGTGTATGTGTGTATGTACTTTCATGTGTGCACATTTACGTGTGTACTCAGCCTCACATTTTCAACTATGTATAATCTTAGTACTACTATGTAGTACAATTAGTGGAGGCCAAATATAATTTTTTGTTATTGATCATCAATATCCAAAGCGAATTGCCCATAGGTCATTCGTTTTCTCCACATCTCATCCTACAGGATCTCCTCACAGTCCAACATCTCCCACTCTCAGCCTGAATACCCTCACTGAACATGTGGTGCATCATGTTGCTGCTGACTGGTATCGGTTGGGGCTTTTCCTTGGTGTAGAAGCCAGGGTGTTAGATACTGTCAAGACCAACTGCAGTAAAGATGCTACAGAAGCTTGTACAGCCATGCTAGGCAAGTGGTTGCATGGTGCCCCTGGTACCGGAGAGAAGAAGAAAGAATGGAGCACTCTTTTAGAAGCTGTTGGTGAAGCGATTGGTAGTGAAATCCTCAAAACCATACAGAAGAACTTAAGTGAGTTCAAGAACATAGTGTATGTACAGTTTGTACGGTACTTGTCTTCCTCACTTTCTCTTCCTAACATGTTGCATCTTTACCACTAGACCTGCCATCACCTGTAGACCTGCCGTCACCTGTGACATGTACTCAATCTCTCCAAGACACTGAGTTGGGTTATATGGCAGAAGTGTCTCAAGACAGTGAGTATTTTGGGGGTAAACAAAGGGAGTGGGTAGACATTTGTGTATAAACTTTTGCATTTCTTGCAATTTTGCGAAAGATTTACTCTGTATGATGTTCTGTGTATACACCTGTACTTGGTACACTATACTCACTCTAGTGATTGTGTTAGACTAGTGTTTACTCACGGATGTGCTGTACTAAGCGTTTCTAGTCCACCACTGTCTATTGGAAAGTTCCACTCACTCCCAACTTTCACTTAGGCCACTTTCTCCCCATAAAGTATGGGGATAAGGTTCATGTTGAAGCATGTTATTGATATGACAGGAACTTCTGGAACTAAGATGTGTACATATGTGTGACGTGTATACAGTAAATTTACGTTTATCAGCCGCAATTCGTTTGGCAGATTAACTGGATATTCAAAAAGGTTAAAAGGTTTGAGGGATTACGGAGAATTCGCTGTATATCTTCTTTGTTGTGCAGCTTCATGATTGACTCAGAAAAACATTTGTGTTGTATTTTTCTACTTACATTTTGGTGATTTTGTAGTATTTTGACTGCAAATAGGTGCTATAACTTAATTCATATGTGAAAGTGCTCGTGAGTGCCAAATATCTATTTCAATTGAGTTGATTGTGTTATAGTATTAGTTATGTGTGCATGCAAGTATGCTACGAAAAATATATACACTGTAATTTTATTGCAATGCATGTTGTATGGAAAGTCAGATCTAGATCTAGTCTAAGATTTGCACCTACAGGATGTATTGAAAATGATATTATCAAATTATATCTAATAGTTTATATATATTTTATGCAATGGACATACATGACAATAATATTATATTAATCATATTAATATCATCAATCATTTCCAATTTCCAATGTATATATATATGGGAGCCCGGGAGTCAGCCAGGAGACAGAAGGAATTGCATGAAGCTTAATCCTTCCTGAATTGATGCATTCTGTGTACCTGTATTAATTTTATGTATACAACAACGTTACGTACATACAATATTAACCTTGGATTACATGTACAACATGATCATGAAATACTGTAGCTAGTTTTCTATAAAATACTGGAACCATAGACCCTCTAAACTACGTGACAGTCTTTTATATGACGTCGACGTCATTTAAAAGACTGCTACTGATAATTTTCTACTGGAACCGAGTCTTTTATATGACGTCATGATGAATATTCGCCAAGATGGCTGCTCAATTGCCGCATGTTTGCAACTGGCCGAAGAAGCCAGCCAATCTAATTTTTGACGCCATCAAAAAGAACGAGATAGGACGCGGCTCTTACGGGGTTGTGTACTCGGGGAAACTCGACGGTCGTCCCGTTGCTGTGAAGATAATCCACTCGGTACTATTCCAAGCTCCAGAAAACGACCGTCTCCTGAGAGAGTTCGAAAAAGAATGCGATATCCTCAAATCTCTCCAGCATCCAAATATCGTGAAGCTCCTCGGTACCTTCCGAGATGACGGAGATGGGAGAGAACCACTTCTGGTGATGGAAGTCTACGAAGAAAACCTGAAAGAGTATCTGACTCGCAATAAAGGGCAGCTATCCGTATCTCGTCAGTTGGAGATAGCTAAAGAGGTCACCGAAGGAATGTGTTTCCTTCA